>CM059335.1:6230897-6273397 GCA_030340685.1 Protosalanx chinensis | reverse complement strand
ACTGACAGACGCGCAAACCCCTCCCCCCTACGAGACTGGATGTAGTTCACAGCCCGAAGGGTGTAAGCGTGTGTGTGTGTTCTGCTTGAGTGTGTGTGTCACGGTTGTTTGTAAGGAGATCACTCCAGCACCACATTATTAAACAGACTCTCTGTTAACCAACATGACCTGTCAGCAAGCTCTGGGACTGACGCTCAGGGGAGATACCAATCAATATGGCACACACAAACAGGGTCCCCTCTATCCTGGGGAGAGAGAGAGAGAGATATGGCACACACACACACGAACACACACACACACACACAGGGTCCCCTCTATCCTGGGGCCAGCGGGGCCCCGTCACACACAGGTTCTGCAGCATGGGGGAACATCTAGGTCTCAGTAACCTCCCACAGGTGGTTCTCATCCACAGCTGGTGTTTCTCTCTCTCTCTTTGTCTCCCACCCACCTACCCTCCCCCCATCATGTCTTCTCATTCAAAGCTTCTGTCCGTCTCCAACATAGACGCACGATTCCACCTCCCTCCCTCCTTCCCTCTCTCCTTCCTTCCCTCTCTCTCTCCTTCTCTCTCCCTCCCTCCCCCCCCTCCCTCTCCTCAGTGGTGTGTCACCCCGCTCATCCCCCCTGCCGGTTTTTCTGGATGTTTCTCACGTTGTTCTGGAGAGTCGTTAAGCAGTTGATATCGACGCATCCGTGTGTGAAAGACAGCTTTCAGCGGCTGCCACTCCCTCCGGGATGGCTGCTAACACAGATGTGTGTGTGTGTGCACGTGTGTCCACGTGTGTGTACGTCCGTCTGCCTGCCTGCCCTGGGCATAAGGGACCAGCTGGCCTTTGATGGCCCAGGAAGATGGGTGTCACCTGGGTCAGTTAACCCCAGGAAGGAGGGCTCACTGGGGGAGGACGTGGGTGTTCTACCAGGGCTGTGTGCGTGTGCTTGAGCGTTTTTGCATCGGTGTTGTGTTCTCTCTCTCTACTCAATCTCCTCTTCCTCCCCCCCCCTCCACCTCTCTGTTTGCTCTCTCCCCCATTCACGCAAGGAGAGAGACATGAATGAAAGGTTCGCTTCAGTGGAGACAGGATGGACCAATCAGCACCCTCCTCTGCCTGTGCGGACGTCATCAAGCAGCCTTTATCAGCGCAGAACTGGCTGTGGGGGAGGGCGGCCGTGTGTGTTTGTTTGTGTGTGTGTGTGTGTTTGCGTGTGTGTGTATGTGTGCGTGTGTTTGTGTGTGTGGATCAGCGTCGGAGTGGCTCTGCCATTGAAAATAAATCCTCTTCATATTAAGACAGCAACACCAATGAGATCAGCCTGGTGTGTAAACCATGTGAGAGAGAGAGAGGGAGAGGAGAGAGAGAGATAATGAGGGAGACGGAGAGGGAGAGAGAGAGATAATGAGGGAGACGGAGAGGGAGAGAGAGAGATAATGAGGGAGGCGGAGAGAGGGAGAGAGAGAGGGAGAGAGAGGGAGAGAGAGGGAGAGGGGGAGAGAGGGAGAGAAAGAGAGGCAGAGAGGGAGAGAGAGGGAGAGAGAGATAGATAATGAGGGAGACAGAGAGGTGTAGGGAGGGAAAACGCTGAAGAAAAAAAGGTGAAGGAAGGATGCCAGATGAGGAAAAAAAGAAGGAGGGATGGAGGCAGGGAGGGTGGGTGGAGGCAGGGAGGGATGGAGGCAGGGAGGATGGAGGCAGGGAGGATGGAGGCAGGGAGGATGGAGGCAGGGAGGGTGGAGGCAGGGAAGCAGGGAGGATGGAGGCAGGGAGGATGGAGGCAGGGAGGATGGAGGCAGGGAGGGTGGAGGCAGGGAGGGTGGAGGATGGAGGCAGGGAGGATGGAGGCAGGAAGGGGTAGAGGCAGGGAGGCAGGGAGGGGGAGCGTTTGCTAGCTGGTTTCCTACGTGACAAACGATCCAGTCATGACATCTGTCTCAGGCTAGTTCAATTACAGGTAAAAGACTGGGAAAGCACACCATCTATGATGATGTGATTAGAGGATCAGACCTGTGTGTGTGTCTGTGTGTGTGTGTGTGTGTCTGTGTCTGTGTGTGTGTGTCTGTGTCTGTGTGTGTGTGTGTGTTGTTTAGTGCCTCGCTCCAGTGCGACAGATGGTTGATTGGGTCTTCATCAGTAAATGGGTTCCTCTGAATTGTCTGCAGGGCTATCTGGATCACACACACTCAGACACTCACACACACTCACACATACACACTCACATATACACACACACACACTCACACATACACACACACACACATAGCAACATACACACACACTCACACATACACAGCAACGTACACACACACCCACACATACACTCACACATTCACACACACTCACACACACATAGCAACATACACACACACTCACACATACACAGCAACGTACACACACAGTTTCGCAGAGGCATCAAATAAACAAACAAATATAGATTACTTAGAAGTTGGTACATCTGATGCAGAGATGGTTTGCAGTGTCTAAAGCTATGAAAAATGGAGTGGGGGGGGACGGGGGGTGGACGGGGAGGGGGGTGAGGGTGGTTGTGTCTTATTGATCGATACACAGTAACTCACTAGCAGTCGGCTGAAGTATGAGGACAAACCAGATAGGGAATTAGATTTCCAGACTGACGAACACACCGTGAACATGGGAGAAGCAGGGAAAGGGGGGGGGGAGAGAGACGGGTGGGGGGGGGGGGGGGGGGGGGGGGGGGGGCGGAGAGACAGATCAGATCACAGTGAATAATAAGCCACTCACTACAACTCTCTTTCAATCTCTGTTACAGAATAATAAGAAGTAGTAATGCTAATAATATACATCCTTTTCTTTCTCTCCTCCTCCTCCCCCTGTCTCCCCCCTCTCTCCTCCCTCCTCCCCTTGTCTCCCCCCCCTCTCTCCTCCTCCTCCCCTTGTCTCCCCCCCTCTCTCCTACTCTCCTGTCTCCCCCCTCTCTCCTCCCCCTGTCTCCCCCCTCTCTCTCCTCGTGCTCCTCTCTTTAAGGGGGGCTTCTCAGAAGTGGTGCTGGCGCAGGAGAGGGCCACAGGACGGACGTTTGCCATCAAGTGCATCCCCAAGAAGGCCTTGAAGGGGAAGGAGAGCAGCATCGAGAACGAGATCGCTGTCCTCCGCAAGTGAGCGTCCTCGTCCAGGCCACGCCCCTCCTTACGCCCCTCCCTCCCTCTCTTCCTCCTTACTTCTCCCCTTCCCCTCCTCACCACGTCCCTCACCCCCCCCCCCCCCCCCCCACCTCCCGTTGCCGGGAAACGGATCACCTTACTTCTGTGTTGTCGTCTTTAAACGTTTTTTGCGTGTCGCACCTATAGGGGATGTTGTCAATGCGTTCCTGCTTTGTGATTGGACAGACAGGGGGTGGGGTCGTAGTAAATTGATCCCACGTGGGGGTGGGCGGGGCGGGGTTGCGGGGGTGGGCGGGCGGGGTGGGGGGGCGAGGGGGCCGAGCTACAGAGGTGCAGAGCCACGCCCTCGTCACGGTTACCAGGAAGTGTTGTCCCTCCCCCTCGCTCTCCTGTGTGATCCAGTGATGCTCTCTCCCTCCCCCCCTCTCCCTCCCCCCCTCCCTCCCTCCCTCCCCCCACACCCCTGTCTCACTGTGATCCAGTGATGCTCTCTCTCTCCCCCCTCCCCCCCCTAAACCCCTGTCTGTCAGTGATCCAGTGATGCTCTCCCTCCTTCCCTCCCCCTCTCTCCCCCCTCTCCCTCCCTCCCCACACCCCTGTCTGTCAGTGATCCAGTGATGATGTCGTGTCACAGTCTCCGCCCACTCTCCCCTGGTTTATTCTCGTCCTGTTGGTCTCCCATCCTCAGGGCTCCCCGAGCAACACACTCCACAAACACTACCATCCACACACACACACTACCATCCACACACACACACACTACCATCCACACACACACACACTACCACACACACACACACTACCACACACACACTACCATCCACACACACACACTACCATCCACACACACATACTACCTCTCACACACACACACACACACACTACCACACACTAACATCCACACACACAGCCACACACACAGCCACACACACACATACTACCTCACACACACACACTACCATCCACACACACACTACCACACACACACACAACCACACTACCACACACACAACCACAAACACACAACCACACACACAAACCCACACACAGCCACACAAACACATACCACCATACACACTACCACACACACACTACCATCCACCCACACACAGCCACACACACACATACTACTTCACACACACACACTACCACACGCACACTACCACACACACACACACACACACTACCACACGCACACTACCACACACACTCTAGCACATACACACATTCTAAAACACAATGCAAGGTTTAAACAGATCAGTCCCAGCCGGGAACATCCCCCCCTGTCTGCTATCCATGGAGACAGCAGGTAAACACACACTGTCCTGCTAAGCTCAGGACAGCCAGCCGCTGTGTGTGTGTGAGCGTGTGTGTCTGTGTGTCTGTGTGTGTGTGGGGGGGGTGTGTCTGTGTGTGTGTGGGGGGGATGTGTGGTAGTGTGTGTGTGTCTGTGTGTGCGGGGGGGTGGTGGGTGTGTGTGTGTGTGTGGTAGTGTGTGTGTCAGTCTGTACTCCACTGTGTCCACACCATCAGTCCTCTTAATGGATGCCCAGAACTCCCCACCTTCTCTGAGTGTATGTGTGTGTCTGTGTGTGGGTGGGTGGGTGGGTGTGTGTGAGAGAGAGAGAGTGTGCGTGTGTGTGTGTGTGTGTGTGGGTGGGTGGGTGTGTGTGAGAGAGAGAGAGAGAGAGAGAGAGTGTGCGTGTGTGTGTGCTTGTGCACTATTCCCGCTGTCCTAATGTCATTGGGCAGATTGCCATTGTGGAGAGGTCAACTGCACAGATTGTCAACCTCCTCTTTCTAACACGCACCTTCACCTGCACACACACACACACACACACTCTACACATGCATCTCTCCGGTGTGTGCAGGAGCCGTAACCATGGCGAGAGCAGTATTGGGCAGATAGTGATCTGGGGGGATTCAAGATGGGGAGATGAAGGGATTGAAAGAGGATGCAGGGAGAGGAGAGAGGAGGAGAACATGGAGAACTGGAGAGAGGACGGATATGAAGATGAAGCCTTTGTCACAGGGCTGGATGTGAACGTTCTGTGTGTGTTCTGTGTTCTCCAGGATCAAACACGAGAACATAGTGGCCCTGGAAGATATCTACGAGAGCTCCAATCACCTCTACCTGATCATGCAGCTGTGAGTATCTGGAAGCAACGCGGAGCAACGACCACCGCTGTCTGTCCTACCTGGATCTCCTCTCTCTCTCTCTCTCTCTCTCTCTCTCTCTCTCTCTCTCTCTCGCTCTCTCTCTCTCTCTCTCTCTATCTCTCTATCTCTCTCTCTATCTCTCTCTCTCTCTCTCTCTCTCTCTATCTATCTCTGTCTCTCTCTCTCTCTTTCTCTTTGTCTCTTTGTCTCTCTCTCTCTGTCTGTCTGTCTCTCTCTGTCTGTCTCTCTCTGTCTCTCTCTCTCTGTCCATCTCTCTCTGTGTCTGTCTCTCTCTCTCTCTCTGTCTCTCTCTTTCTCTCTGTCTGTCTCTCGCTGTCTGTCTCTCTCTTTCTCTATCTCCTTCTCTCTGTCTGTCTCTCTATCTCCTTCTCTCTGTCTGTCTCTCTCTCTCTCTGTCCGTGTCTCTCTGTCTGTCTCTCTCATTCTCTGTCTTTCTCTTTCTCATTCTCTCTGTCTGTCTCTCTCTGTCTGTCTCTCTGTTTCTATTGCTCTCTCTGTCTGTCTCTGTCTCGCTTCTCTCTCTCTCCCTCTTTCATACCGATACTTTAATCAGACTGTCTGTGGTGATGACTGAACCAGGGGTGACAGTTTAAGCTCTTGCACACACACACACACACGCGCACACACACACCCACACACTCTTACACACACTAAGCCCTCATTACTCCAATTAAATCGTCTCCAAGATGGAGGATTGAAAAAGAAATGAGATCTGAAGTTAGACGCGCGAGCGCGGCAGTAACGTCTTAACATTAAGAACAGGTTATTGCCATGCAGTACGCTAACCTCACCGTAGATTCTGCATCGTGGGGTAGTTTTAACCGAAGACACAGCTGCCATTCCATCTCTCTTCGTTTCTGCTCGGTTCACGTTCCTCTCACCTCCTCACCCTTTCCCTCCACCCTTTCCCCCCACATTTTCTTTCCTGTTACACTTCCTGTTACCTTCTCCCCCCCCCTCCCTCCCTCCCCTCACTCACCCCTCTCTCACACCTCCCGTCTCCCATGTCTGCCTTGGCCACACCTCACTTCCACACCTCGTCTCCTCCAGTCTCCCCCCCCCCCCCCTTCCCATTGACACCCCTGGAAGAGGACGGCTCTGAAGGCCTCGGGTGTTAGATGATGAGGCTCCGTTGCCACCGGTGGCCGATTGTCAAAGTCCCCCCCCCTCTGTGACTTCCCCTCAGGGATAGTCTGTTAGTGGGTCCTCTTAGCAGGTGACAGGGGCTGCGGTGGAGTTGGCATGCTAATAGGTTCCAAGCCTCTTAGACGGCGTGTGCGATCTTGGCCAAGAAGGGAGAGTTGGAAAAGTTTCGTGTAGACTCTGACTGAGAAACACGCCCACATAGAGAGACAGAGAGACAGACACAGACAGACACAGACAGACAGACAGACACAGACAGACAGAGACAGACACAGACAGACAGACACAGACAGACACAGACAGACACAGACAGACACAGACAGACAGACAGACAGACACAGACAGACAGACAGAGACAGACACAGACAGACACAGACAGACACAGACAAACACAGACAGACACAGACAGACACAGACCGACACAGACCGACACAGACCGACACAGACAGACACAGACAGACACAGACTGACACAGACAGACACAGACAGACACAGACAGACACAGACAGACACAGACAGACACAGACAGACACAGACAGACAGAGACAGAGACAGACAGAGACAGACAGAGACAGACAGACACAGACAGACACAGACAGACACAGACAGACAGACAGAGACAGACAGAGACAGACAGAGACAGACAGAGACAGACAGAGACAGACAGACAGACAGACACAGACAGACACAGACAGACAGACAGACGCAGACAGACGCAGACAGACGCAGACAGACGCAGACAGACGCAGACAGATGCAGACAGACACAGACAGACACAGACAGACAGACTGAGACACACAGACACAGACAAACAGACAGACAGACACAGACAGGCAGGCAAAAAGGCAGACACAGACAGACAGACAGACAGACAGCCACACTCCAAGACAGACCATGAATAATCTTCAAAGTTACAATCCGTGCTCTTGAGTTTGACAGGTTTGGTGTGATGTAGCCCTCCCTGTGCTCTGAGTTTGACAGGTCAAGGCTGATGAGTCTGTGATCTGTTAGTCAGGTCTAGCCTGAAGCTTCAGTCCTGATAAAAAAAGCTCTTCTGACGCAGGCTATACCCAGGAATGCATCATCCAGACGTAGCCTGCTGCTAATACTGCAAAGGAACACTGTGACGGAAGAGATGGAGAGAGGGAGCGAGATGGATGGAGAGTTCCAGAAAAGGCGGAGAGCAAGGGTCTTGATTAGGAAAGAGAGGGAGCGAAATGGAGGGATGGGGAGGAAGAGAGAAATGAGATTGAATTCCATCCCTGGAGGATCATTTTATCATCTAGATTGGCCCCTGAAGGACTTGGTTTATGATGTAACACCAATAAAGGGTGATGGAGTGAGGAGAGAAGAGAGAGAAGGAGGGAGAAGAAGAGAAGAGGGGGAGATAGATAGAGATGGTGGGAGAGAGAGTAGAGGAAAGGAGAGAGGTTTGCAGAGATTGCCAGAGAGCAGAGCTGATTTGCAGGAAACACCTGATCACTAACGACTGATGAGAACAGCAGAGGGGGAATACTGTAGCATGGAACTCTGCCTCATATAGTCATTTTACATTAAGTCATTTAGCAGACGCTCTTATCCAGAGCGACTTACAGCAAGTACAGGGACATTCCCCCTGAGGCAAGTAGGGTGAAGTGCCTTGCCCAAGGACACAACTTCATGTTGGTTCAGCCGGGAATCGACAACAGCAGTCTAACAGCAGTCTAACAGCAGTCTAACAGCAGTCTAACAGCAGTCTAACAGCAGTCTAACAGCAGTCTAACAGCAGTCTGGCCCAGCAGTCTAACAGCAGTCTAACAGCAGTCTAACAGCAGTCTAACAGCAGTCTAACAGCAGACTAACAGCAGTCTAACAGCAGTCTAACAGCAGACTAACAGCAGTCTAACAGCAGTCTAACAGCAGTCTAACAGCAGTCTGGCCCAGCAGTCTAACAGCAGTCTAACAGCAGTCTAACAGCAGTCTAACAGCAGTCTAACAGCAGTCTAACAGCAGACTAACAGCAGTCTAACAGCAGTCCAACAGCAGTCTAACAGCAGTCTGGCCCAGCAGTCTAACAGCAGTCTAACAGCAGTCTAACAGCAGTCTAACAGCAGTCTAACAGCAGACTAACAGCAGTCTAACAGCAGTCTAACAGCAGTCTAACAGCAGTCTAACAGCAGTCTAACAGCAGTCTGGCCCAGCAGTCTAACAGCAGTCTAACAGCAGTCTAACAGCAGTCTAACAGCAGTCTGGCCCAGCAGTCTAACAGCAGTCTAACAGCAGACTAACAGCAGTCTAACAGCAGTCTAACAGCAGTCTAACAGCAGTCTAACAGCAGACTAACAGCAGTCTAACAGCAGTCTAACAGCAGTCTAACAGCAGTCTAACAGCAGTCTAACAGCAGTCTAACAGCAGTCTGGCCCAACAGTCTAACAGCAGTCTAACAGCAGACTAACAGCAGTCTAACAGCAGTCTAACAGCAGAATAACAGAGGTCTCTCTGTCTCCTCGCTCCACACTACTCAGATTACACCGATAAAAGAACACTGATCAAAGAACAGCTCCGTACTGTTTTTAAACAAGCAGAGAGTCGGGGAACGAGAGAACGACAGGAGAGAGAGAGAGACACAAAGAGAGAGAGAGAGACAAAGAGAGACAGACAAAGAGAGACAGAGAGACAGACAGGGAGAGACAGAAAGAGACAGAGAGACACACAAAGAGAGGACACACAGAGAGAGACACAAAGAGACAGACAAAGAGTGAAAGAGAGAGACAGACAGAGAGAGAGAGACAGACAGAGAGAGAGACAGAGTGAAAGAGAGAGACAGAGTGAAAGAGAGAGACAGACAGAGAGAGAGACAGAAGTGTTACATAACCCCTGCAGCCTGGTGGCCCGAGTCTTTCGTCACCAGCCAGCACGCTATTATACCCACCGTCTGGTGTGTGTGTGTGTGTGTTTGCATGCTTGTGTGCATCTGTGTGCAGATCTCCTATGGGGTGTGTGTGTGTGTGTGGTGTGTGTGTGTTGGCTAGCATGCACCTGTGTGTAGGTCTCGTTTTGCTTCTTGTCATCTGCAAAGAGAAAAGGAGAGATAGAGGGAGGGAGGGAGAGAGAGAGAGAAAGAGAGAGAGTCAGTCAGGAGGGTGAGAGCGAGGGGAGGATTAGCAATTAATTTGCTGTAAAAAAAGAAAGAAACCCTCATTAGAATTTGACTTTCCACAAGCTCTAATTTGATCTGTCACCGTGACGATGCCCCCCAGATTCACAATGTGCATGAACGTGCATGTGTGTGTGTGTGTGTGTGAATCCTAGCTCACCTCAGCTGAGCTGTATGCATGCAGAGCATTGATAGGTATCCAGTCAGACCCCATCAGTGCCAGTTTCCAGCCTCAGTGGGGGTTCCTCTTTACACAGTGAAGTCTTGACCTGGGTGGGTAACGATCGACTGGGAGACAGGAAGGATCTGTCCTGGGCTCATCCAGGCTGGGGTTAGTCTCTGTGGAGACACCGCCCCCTATAGGAGCCCAGGAGTACTGCAGGACGGACCCTCTGGGTCCTGCTGCACCATCTGTCCCGGAGAGGGAAGGCCCCCCCCCACACACACACACACACACACACATGCACGCACATGCACGCACACACACACACACACGGCACACACACATGGCATACGCACACACACGGACACACACACGGCATACGCAGGCACACACACGGACACACACACAGACGTACACACACACACAGACGGACACACACACACAGTGAATGTGTGTAGGCAGTATACAGTATGTTCTATAGAGTAGTCTATATGTTCTGGTGAATAAAGCATGGAGTCTTGTTTATGGACAGTGATGCACCCTAAACCAGGAGAGGGAGCTGTGAATCTGAGGATCTGGACATCTCTCTGCTACACACAGTACACACTGCTACCCACAATACACACTGCTACACAATACACACTGCTACACACAATACATACTGCTACACAATACACACTGCTACACAATACACACTGCTACACAATACACACTGCTACACACAATACATACTGTTACACAATACACACTGCTACACACAATACATACTGCAACACAATACACACTGCAACACAATACACATGCAACACACAATACACACTGCTACACACAATACACACTGCTACACACAATACACACTGCAACACAATACACACTGCAACACAATACACACTGCTACACACGATATGCAGTGCTATATGCAATACACACTGCTACACACAATACACAGTGCTGTACACAATACACACTGCTGCAATACACACAATACACACTCTTGCAATACACACAATACACACTACACACTGCTACACAATACTGTTTCTTTCCTTTTCTCTGTCTTGTCCACCCTCACCCCTCCTCTTTCTCCCTCCTCTCTCATTTCCTCAGGCCTCTCTTGGCCTCTTCTCATCTATTTCTCCTCCCCCCCTTCCTCAGTCTATCTCTCTCTTCTCTCTCTCATCTCTCTCCTCCCTCCCTCCTCAGTCTATCTCTCTCTTCTCTCTCTCTATCTCTCTCCTCCCTCCCTCCTCAGTCTATCTCTCTTCTCTCTCTCATCTCTCTCCTCCCTCCCTCCTCAGTCTATCCTCTCTTCTCTCTCATCTCTCTCCTCCCTCCCTCCTCAGTCTATCTCTCTCTTCGCTCTCTCATCTCTCTCCTCCCTCCCTCCTCAGTCTATCTCTCTTCTCTCTCTCATCTCTCTCCTCCCTCCCTCCTCAGTCTATCTCTCTTCTCTCTCTCATCTCTCTCCTCCTCCCTCCTCAGTCTATCTCTCTTCTCTCTCCTCATCTCTCTCCTCCCTCCCTCCTCAGTCTATCTCTCTCTCTCTCTCATCTCTCTCCTTCCTCCCTCCTCCATCCCTCTCTCTCCCTATTCATTTATCTTCTTCCTCTTCAATCACGTCTTGGAAGACACCCTACTGTGTAGTAGCAGCTTACCTACTCCACCTAGTGGTGGAATGTGAAGTCAAACACCCACACACTCCCACACACACACCCACACCCACCCACACACACACAACCCCCCCCCCCCCCCCACACACACACACCCCCCCTCACAGTTTCAGCCTCCTCAGAGACAGAAGAGAGAAACAGGAGAGAGAGAGACGTTCATTCTGAGACGAGGAGAGAAACATTTTGAGAGAGAATAGGAACATTGAGAGAGAGAAGTGGATCTTCTCAGCCAAGGCTAGCAGGGGAATGTATTGCCTGGGGTCTGAGGGCCAAGCCACACTTTAGAAGCCTCTAATTTGGGCTCCAGTCATCTCCTCTCTCAGAGTCATGTTCTCTGTCGTTGGCTGGTCTCTCTTTGGTCCTGTCTCTCTCTGGTCCTTTCTCTCCATATCTTCGATCTCTAACTTGTTACTCTCATCTGTCTCTCTCTTCGTCTCTTAGTCTTACGCTGTCTCGCTCTCTCTGTCTCTGTCTCTTTTCTGTGTCTCTCTTAATGTCTCTCTCTCTCTGTCTCCCTCTCTCTCTCTCCCTCTCTCTCTGTCCCTCACCTGTCTGTCTCTCCCTGTGTCTCTCTCTAACCACTTCTCTTAGTCTTCTCAGTGTGTGTGTGGTTCCTGTCCCAGTGTGTGTTAACAGTGTTAACTGTCCCTGTGCAGGGTGTCAGGGGGGGAGTTGTTTGACCGCATCGTGGAGCGAGGCTTCTACACAGAGAAGGATGCCAGCACCCTCATCAGACAGGTGCTGGATGCTGTCAACTACCTGCACAAGATGGGCATCGTCCACAGAGACCTGAAGGTGCCTGTGGAACACACCTACACACACACACACCTACACACACACACACACACATACACACACACACACCTACACACACAAACACCAGCCGTTTCAGCACACACACATACACACACAAGGTTTCAGCACACACACTAACAGTTTCAGCACACACATACACACACACAAAGTTTCAGCACACACATACACACACACACACACACACTAACAGTTTCAGCACACACATACACACACACACACACACACTACATGAACCTGCTAGCCCCGCCCCCTGCTGGGATGTCTAAGCATGCTTGTGTTGAGGTTCATGACCCATGATGCACTGCTGTGAGAGGGTGGCATGCGCTGGTGATTTAGCCGGCTCAGCGGGTCTGAACATGCAGGGGCTTCTGGGAAAACTGGAGGGGGGGGGGGGGGGGGGGGGGGGGGGAGGGAGGGGGGTGGGGGGAGGGGAGGGGTGGGGGGATGGAGAGAGAAGAGAGGTTGAAGAACCTTAATGGAGGAACTTTCACAAACTAATAGAAGGTCATACTGATCTCTCACCCCCCCTACCTGCCCTCCCTCCCCCCTTTCTGCCCTCCCTCCCTCCCTCCCTACCTGCCCTCCCCTCCCTCTCCCCCCTTTCCCATCTTGCAGCCAGAGAATCTGCTGTATTTCAACTCCAGGACGAATCCAAGATCATGATCAGCGACTTTGGTCTGTCCAAGATGGAGGGGAGCGGCGATGTCATGTCCACAGCCTGCGGCACGCCGGGATACGTGGGTAAGGTAGTCCACCTCAGGGGTCCTTTAGTCCACCTCGTGTGTGTAACGTGTGTACCATGTGTGTGTGTACCGTGTGCGTACCCAGTGTGTGTGTACCGTGTGCGTACCCAGTGTGTGTGTACCGTGTGTGTACCCAGTGAGTGTGTACCCAGTGTGTGTGTACCATGTGTGTACCCAGTGTGTATGTACCATGTGTGTACCCAGTGTGTATGTACCATGTGTGTACCCAGTGTGTGTGTACCATGTGTGTACCCAGTGTGTATGTACCATGTGTGTACCCAGTGTGTATGTACCATGTGTGTACCCAGTGTGTATGTACCATGTGTGTACCCAGTGTGTATGTACCATGTGTGTACCCAGTGTGTATGTACCATGTGGTGTACCCAGTGTGTATGTACCATGTGTGTACCCAGTGTGTATGTACCATGTGTGTACCCAGTGTGTATGTACCATGTGTGTACCCATGTGTATGTACCATGTGTGTACCCAGTGTGTATGTACCATGTGTGTACCCAGTGTGTGTGTACCATGTGTGTACCCAGTGTGTACAGTCATATGAAAAAGTTTGGGAACCCCTCTTAATTAACTGGGATTTCAAAGAAGCAAATTCCTTTTCATAAATGACAAACTTTAGGGAAACAGGAGTATTTCAGCAGTGTCGTTTTGTTTATTAGAATAACAGAAAATATGCAATAGGCATCATAACAAAATTTGACGGTGCATAAATTTGGGCACCCCAACAAAAAAAATGACATCAGTACTTAGTTGAGCCTCCTTTTGCAAAAATAACAGCCTCTAAATGCCTCCTGTAGCCTGTGATGAGTGTCTGGATTCTGGATGGAGGTATTTTTGACCATTCTTCGATACAAAAGCGCTCCAGTTCAGTTAAGTTTGATGGCCGTCGAGCATGGACAGCCCGCTTCAATCATCCCATAGATTTTCGATGATGTTCAAGTCAGGGACTGTGACGGCCATTTGAGAACATTGTACATTTCCCTCTGCATGAATACTTTTGTAGAATTTGAACAGTGTTTAGGGTCATTGTCTTGTTGGAATATCCAACCCCTGCGTAACTTCAACTTTGTGACTGATGCTTGAACATTATCCTGAAGAATCTGTTGATACTGGTTGATTCATGCGACCTTCGACTTTAACAAGGGCCCCAGTCCCTGAAGTAGCCACACAGCCCCACAGCATGATGGAACCTCCCCCAAATTTGACAGTAGGTAGCAGGTGTTTTTCTTGGAATGCAGTGTTCTTCTTTCGCCATGCAAAGCGCTTTTTGTTATGACCAAACAACTCAATTTTTGTCTCATCAGTCCAAAGCACTTTCTTCCAATATGAATCTGGCTTGTCTAAATGAGCTTTAGCATACTCCATGCGACTGTACCTGTGGCGTGGGCGCAGAAAGGGCTTCCTTCTCATCACCCGGCCATACAGATGTGCTTTGTGCAAATTGCGCTGAATTGTTGAACGATGTACAGATACACCATCTGCAGCCAGATGTTGTTGCAGGTCTTTGGAGGTGATCTGTGGGTTGTCTGCAACCATTCTCACAATCCGCCGCATATGCCGCTCCTGTACTTTTCTTGGTCTTCCAGACCTGGGTTTAACTGCAACTGTGCCTGAGTCCTTCCATTTCCTGACAACATTTCTTACAGTCGAAATTGACAGTTGAAACCTTTTGGAAAGCTTCTTGTAGCCTTCCCCTAAACCATGAAAACGAACAATCTTTGTTTTCAGATCTGTGGAGAGCTGTTTTGATGATCCCATTCTGTCTCACTTCAGCAGAGAGTCAAAGAGAAGTGCAACTTTAAGGGCACCTTAAATACCTTTTCCCATGATTGAACACACCTTTCTATGAGGTTCAAGGCTTAACGAGATAATCCAACCAATTAGATTTTTCAAGTCATCAGTTTTACATGCTGTTACATGCATTCAAATCAGCAAAATCATAAGGGTACCCATATTTTTGCACAGCCAGTTTTTCACAATTTATTTAATTTCATACAACTAAAAACTGCTTCGCTAAAAATCTTTGTTTGGAAAACACCCCAGTACTTAGATCTTCCTGGTTAATGAAAGACATACCACTTTTATCTTTTTTTGCGTGAAAGCAGAGTCAATTATAATGCCGACTGAGAGTGGTTCCCAAACTTTTTCATATGATTGTATGTACCATGTGTGTACCCAGTGTGTGTGTACCATGTGTGTACCCAGTGTGTGTGTACCATGTGTGTACCCAGTGTGTGTGCCGTGTGTACCCAGTGTGTGTACCATGTGTGTACCCAGTGTGTGTACCGTGTGTACCCAGTGTGTGTACCGTGTGTACCCAGTGTGTGTACCATGTGTGTACCCAGTGTGTGTGTACCCAGTGTGTGTACCGTGTGTACCCAGTGTGTGTACCGTGTGTACCCAGTGTGTGTACCGTGTGTGTACCCAGTGTGTGTGTACCCAGTGTGTGTACCGTGTGTACCCAGTGTGTGTACCGTGTGTGTACCCAGTGTGTGTGTACCCAGTGTGTGTACCGTGTGTGTACCCAGTGTGTGTGTACCGTGTGCGTACCCAGTGTGTGTGTACCCAGTGTGTGTACCGTGTGTGTGTACCGTGTGCGTACCCAGTGTGTGTGTACCCAGTGTGTGTACCGTGTGTCTGTACCGTGTGTACCGTGTGTGTGTACCGTGTGTGTGTACCGTGTGTGTACCGTGTGTGTACCATGTGACAGGGCAAATAGACATGCCAAAGGACTCTCGTGTGCCAGGCAGTGATTTATAGACCTGGCTACGTTGTGTTTGTTTTCTCTGTGTGTGTGCGTGTGTGTGTTCAGACAGATGTTCCCCTGACATGACAGATGGTGTCGTGGTTGCGTGTGGCCTGGTCATCAGTCAGACTGACGTTGTGACAACAGTTACATGCGTGGCGTGTGTTTCATGTTTCTGTGGACAGTTGACTCACACAGCTATTCACAGCTATTCACGGCTCAGGGTAACAATGGAAGGACTCAACAGGGACTCTCGTTCACACACAGTCACTGGCTCGCTCACCGAGTCTCTTTCTCTCTCTGTCACACACACACACGCTGTGGGGGGTCTGTATCCAGGAATTGGACTTTAAACGGGCCAAACCTGGTGATCCCCCTCATTCACACTCCCCCATCTATCCATCCCTCCATCCCTCTCTCTCCATCTCTCCCCCCTCACCCTCCATCACTCACTCTCCATCCCTCAACCCCCATTCCTCCCCCTTCACCCTCCCATCCCTCACCCTCCATCCCTGCCCCCTTTTGATCTCCCTATCTTCCCCACTCTCTCTCCCTTCCCCCCTCTGTCTCGCCCTCTTAAAGCATTTTGCCCCGCTAAAAGGCTATAGTGGGACAGCAATATTATGGGATGTTGCTAAATATAGCAGCTCCTTGTAGTGTTGTTCAGAAGCTTAGACACTTTAGGTATTTTTAACCTGGCTTGTGTTAGCTGGTCTGATCAAAACCAGACTTGTGTGTGTGGTTGTGTGTCTGTGTGTGTGTCTGTCTGTGTGTTTCTGGGTGTATGTCTGTGTGTGTCTCTGTGTGTGTGTGTGTGTGTGTACCATAGTTTCTTAGATGAGCTCAGCTTTATTTTGACTTGGTTGATGTCATTGACGGTCCAGATTTGGCGTTAACGAGGCATCTTCAGGTTTAACCCAGGGTTTTCTGGATTGGGTTGAACCTGAAGTTCACTTGTTAATACCATGGTCTGTAGTTTCCATAGCGATGTCTGAACCGAGCCAGAGTAAACACAGAGGGAGGTTCACAACCTCGAACAGTGAAGGAATATTGTACACGTTTATGTATTGATCGTCTCTTTTTTCTATCTCCCTCTCTCCCCTCTCTCTCCCCCTATCTCCCTCTCTCCCTCCCCATCTCCCATCTCCCTCTCCCCCCTCTCTCCCCCCTCTCTCCCCTCTCTCCCCCATCTCTCCCCTCTCTCTCTCCCCCTCTCCCTCTCCCCCCCCTATCACCCATCTCCCTCTTTGCCCCTCCCTCTCTCTCCCCCCTCCCCCTCTCTCCCATCTTTTACTCCTCCCCCCCTCCTTCTCTCTCCCCCCTCTCTCTCCCCCTCTCCCTCTCTCTCCCCCTCTCCCAGCTCCTGAGGTGCTGGCCCAGAAGCCTTACAGTAAGGCTGTGGACTGCTGGTCTATCGGGGTCATTGCATACATCCTGTGAGTATCTACTGTCTTAATACTGTACTGTACATCTCTTGGTGTGTGTGTGTGTGGGTGTGTGTGTGCGTGTGAGTGTGTGTGTCTGTGTGTGTCTGTGTGCATGTTGTAATCGTCATTATTAGAGATTGACAGAATGTCATGCCTTCCTCTATTCTCATCAGGACCAGATGTTTCTCCAATTCTCTCTCTCTCCCCCTCTCCTTCTCTATGTCTGTCTGTCTGTCTCTCCCTCTCCTTCTCTATGTCTGTCTGTCTCTCCCTCTCCTTCTCTATGTCTGTCTGTCTCTCCCTCTCCTTCTCTATGTCTGTCTGTCTGTCTCCCCCTCTCCTTCTCTATGTCTGTCTGTCTGTCTCTCCATCTCCTTCTCTATGTCTGTCTGTCTGTCTCTCTCCCTCTCCCTCTCCTTCTCTATGTCTGTCTGTCTGTCTCTCTCTCCCTCTATGTCTGTCTGTCTCTCTCTCCCTCTCCTTCTCTATGTCTGTCTGTCTGTCTCTCTCTCCTTCCCTCTCTCTCTATGTATGTCTCTCTCTCTCTCTGTCACCTTTTATGGACATAAAGCTACTGAGCTCTCAGCATTTTCTATTTTTTTGTTTTTCAACTGTTGTTTTTCCTGCTCAAGGACCAGGGTTAGGATATGTGTGTGTATATTGTGTGTGTGTGTGTGTGTGTGTATCAGGCGTGTGTGTGTGTTTGTCTCAGCTCTACAGGATATCAGAGTGGTGGGATAGAGGTGTGGCTAATAGGTCAGACGTCATGGTTCAGGGGGAGGTTAAAGGAACGAAGCATGCTGGGAGAAAAATAAGAGCCAGCATAGGGCAGAGTAGATATCTCTGTCTCTCGCACTATGCAATCCCTCTCTCTCCCCTCTCACCCTCCTCCCTCCCCTCTCTCCTCTCTCCCCTCTCACTCTCCTCTCACCCTCCTCCCCCCCCTCTCTCCTCTCTCACCCTCTCACCCTCTCCTCTCTCCCCTCTCACCCTCTCCCCCCCCGCCTCTCTGTATTGTTCTTGGCCCTCTGTTGTTGTGAGATGGACTTTGATGTTCAAAGCACGATTTGCCCTCTGGTGCTCCCTCCCTCCCTCTCTCCCCCTCCCTCCCTCTCTCCCTCACTCCCTCTCTCTCCCTCACTCCCCCTCCCTCCCTCCCTCCCTCTCTCCCCCTCCCTCCCTCTCCCTCCCTTGGTTCCTTGGTTCACCTGTTCATACATTGCTGTTTGTTTATTTACAATACTTACGTAACTCTTCATGCTTATATAGCTTTTGATACAGAAATCGCATGTGAGAGCGTGTTAGAGAGGCTGTGTGTGTGAAGGAGACAGAGACAAAGAGAGAGAGAGAGAGAGAGAGAGAGAGAAAGGTAGAGAAAGAGAGAGAAAGAGAGAGAGAGAGAGAGACAGAGAGAAAGTGTGTTGTCTGGCTGGAGATCCAGACTGACCAGAGACTGATTGTGTGTGTGTAGAGGAGTCAGGTGGTTCAGCAGTTAAGGCGTTGAGCTTGTGATCGGAAGGTTGTGAGTTCGATTCCCCGCTGTGGCTACGTGGCGTTGTGTTCTTAGGCAAGGCTTCACTCTACTTGCCTCAGGGGGAATGGCCCTGTACTTCCTGTAAATCACTCTGGATTAGAGCGTCTGCTGAATGATTCAATGTAAATGTGTGTGTAAGAGAGAGACACACTCAGACCCCCAGACAGAGCCTCTGGGTGAGCAGGGAGGGGGGTACCCACCGCTCCCAGACAGAAGGTGAGACCAGCGGTCGAGCGTCCCAGCAGGCGGACGTTACGTCTCTCCCTCTGATTCCGCTTCGGATGGCGCTGGAAGAACGCCCCCCCCCAGAGAGGTGAAATCACCCAACGGGTCTGTTCACTTCCCCCCCCAGTCACCGGGGTGTGAACTCCCCCCCACCCCCTCCCCCCGGTACTAGACATGCAGAGAGTCACGGGTTACGCCCTCCTCAGGTTCAGGGCAGACACCGCCGACTGCGCAAGACAGGTGAGCGACGAGACGCAATTAGCAGGCTGGTCCGGGCGCCTCGTTAGCCCGACCCTGAGCACCTCCGCCCGTCCCCCGTCTCCCCCCCAGGGGCTCGCTCACGCCTGGCCGAGCCCTCCCCTCAGGTGTGAACATCGGCTCAGGTAGTCAGGCGTGATAAGCGTTTGTGTTCTCTGCAGGGGGGGGGGGGGGGGGGAGTTCATGTTCTTAAACATGTAAGCCTGAAAATGTGTGTGTGTGTGTGTATTAATGCAGAAAGGGATTTTCAGACTAACTGTCTGGGAGCTTTGGACTCGACACTTCCAGACGTCGCAATTAAATACTAAGTAGCTGAGGGAAGCAGAGAGCTTTGGTTGGTTCTTCGTAACGATGCCCAAAGCGGTGGAAATGGACTGGACTGAAAATTTTGACTTACTGCCTAGTTGACCCATCCTCATCTGTGGCCTTGTATTCCGAACGGGTCGTTAAATGTCCGGAAGGACATTAGATAGGATGTCAACATGCTCGTATCAGCTCTGTGACCTCACTTCCAGTGCTCCACCTGTCCTGTGACCTCACTTCCTGTCCCTGTGATAGGCTGTGCGGCTATCCTCCCTTCTACGACGAGAACGACTCCAAGCTGTTTGAGCAGATCCTGAAGGCCGACTACGAGTTTGACGCACCTTACTGGGATGACATATCCGATTCAGGTATCCTGTGTGTGTGTGTTGATTATGGCATTTTTGGGAGTAAGGATGCCTCTTTCTCCCGCTCTTCCTCCTCCTCCTTCACCCCCCCCCTTGTCCTCCTCCCCCCTCCCCCCCCCCCCGTCCTCCTCCCTCCTATTCTTCCTCCCTCTCCCTCCTCCCCCTTCTCCTCCTCTTCCTCCCCCTCCTTCCCCCTCCCTCCCTCCTCCTCTTCCTACATCTGGAACATGTGTTCGTCACTCCATCACCTCTCCTGCATCCCTACTGATGTCATCCATATGGAATGTCTCCATGGAACGCGCGCGCGTATGTGTGTGTGTGTTTCCTTCCCGTACACCAGTTGGACACCATTCTAACCACAGAGTCTGTCTGCCAGTAAATCAGTGTGTAGAACACAGCTTGCAGGAAACACAGTTAACAGGAAACACTGCTGAGGCACGGCTAAGATGTCTAACCACAGGCCAAGCATGTTGTGTATATGAGAGAGAAAGACAGGGAGACAGGGAGGGAGGGAGGGACAGGGAGGGAGAGACAGGGAGGGAGGGAGGGACAGGGAGGGAGAGACAGGGAGGGAGGGAGGGACAGGGAGGGAGAGACAGGGAGGGAGGGAGGGACAGGGAGGGAGAGACAGGGAGGGAGGGAGGGAGGGAGGGAAAGGGAGGGAGGGAGAGAGAGAGAGTGAAGGGGAGAGAGAGAAAGGGAGGGAGGGAGACAGAAAGAGAGACACAGAGAACGAGAGGCAGAGAGAGAGAAGAGGAGATAGAGACAGAGAGAAAGAGTGCGTGTTGTCTGGCAGGAGATCCAGACTGACAAGCCACGTGTTAAAGCACCTTGAAGTCTCTTCCGACATGCTCCAGTCCTCGAGGGCCGCAGTCCTGAAGGTTCTAGATGTTTCCCTGCTCCACCACACCTGATTCGAATGAAGGGTCGTTACCGAGCTCTGTGGAGGTGTGCTGGAGCAGGGAAACATCTAGAACCTTCAGGACAGCGGCTCTCCAGGACTGGAGTTTGACACCTGTGATCTAGGATCTCACGAGGATGTAGAGTTTGGGTTAACCGAGGGCGACGTGCAATCTTTTTCAACAGCTAAGGACTTCATTAGCAGTCTGATGGAGAAGGACCCAGCTAAACGTTACACCTGCGATGAGGCTCTCCGACACCCCTGGTGAGTGACTCTCACACACACACATTTACATTTATTCATTTAGCAGACGCTCTTATCCAGAGCGACTTACAGCAAGTACAGGGACATTCTCCCTGAGGCAAGTAGGGTGAAGTGCCTTGCCCAAAGACACAACATCATGTAGCCACAGCCGGTAATCGAACTCACAACCTTCCAATCATGAGCCCAACGCCTTAACCGCTGAGCCATCTGACTCCCACACACACACACGCACTCCAAACTGTCTTCCGGTATATTCTAGCAGTATGCAGTATAAGCACAGTGCGTCCTTGTGTTGTGTGTCAGGATCTCTGGAGGGACGGCCCTCTGCAAGAACATCCATGAGTCTGTCAGCAGGCAGATCCGCAAGAACTTCGCCAAGAGCAAGTGGAGGGTAGGTGTGGAGAGGGAGGCTTCGGGGTTCAAACCAAGATGTTGAAAACTCTCTGTCTCTTTGTCTCTCACTCTCCCTCTCTGTCTCTCTCTCCCTCTCTCTTTCTCTCTCTCTCTCCCTCTCTCTCTCTCTGTCTCTAGCAAGCGTTCAATGCCACAGCAGTGGTGCGTCACATGCGTAGATTGCAGCTGGGAAGCAGCATGGATGCCTCCAATGCTCTCAGCAAACAGAGGCAGAACCAGACCCAGACCCAGGGCCAGGGACAAACCCAGGGCCAGACACAGGGTCAGGGCCAGACACAGAATCAGACCCTGGGCCAGGCTCAGGGCCAAACCCAGGACCAGACCCAGGGCCATACCACCAACAACACCACCAAGGCACCTACTCAGACTTCTGTGCCGGCATGCCCCAACATGACTAACACCCAGCCCCAGCCTCAGCCCCAGACCAAGCCTCAGCCCCAGCTGCTGACCCAGCCTCAGATCCAGCCTCAGACCAAGCCTCAGCCCCAGCCTCAGCCCCAGCCTCAGCCCCAGCTACTGACCCAGCCTCAGCCCCAGCCTCAGCCCCAGACCCAGCCTCAGACCCAGCTCCTGACTCAGCCCCAGCAACAGCCCCAGCAACAGCCCCAGCAACAGCCCCAGCAACAGCCCCAGCAACAGCCCCAGCCTCAGACCCAGCCTCAGTCCCAGCTCCTGACTCAGCCCCAGCAACAGCCCCAGCCTCAGACCCTGCCACAGATCAACCACCAAATGAAGCCAGAGAAGCAGCCTCCACCCCAGAACCACAGCTCCAACGCAGCCCTGATACAGATCCCCTCCAGTTCCCCTGACAACTCCATCCTGGCACTCAAGGACGGTGAGTACTGCTCTGTTGACGTCTGCGGTCAAGTACTCTAAACATCAAACCACACATTCAGAAACTCCCTTTCCAGCAATTCTTCTGACGTCTTTAAAACACAGCGAGTCCCAAATACACTTTGGCGTTTACTGCGTCGTACATTTTTCTGTTTCTGATGCTTTAGCTCTCCTAACTCTTTCTCTCATCCACCTTCCTCTTCCTTTCCTTCTCATCTTCTATCTCTCCTTCCCCCCCTCGCCCCAGGTTCCCCAGCCCCTCCCCCTTCTTGTTGCCTGGCATCCGCCACCTCCTCCCCTGTCACTGGGGCGGAGCTTACCCGGCCACACCCCTCCGCCGTTGCCACGGTGACGACTGGGACAAAGTGACGCCAGATCCCTCGGGGAGCGAGCTGGGAGGCCACCCCGCTGTGAGGGGGGGAGGGAGGAGATGAGAACGCACCCCCCCCCCCCCCCCCGTCCAACCCAACCCCCCCCTGAGCCCAGCCCCTCACCTCCATATCAAGGAAGACTGCAAGGGCCCAAGAAAATACAAATAAAACTCTCGTTGTCATCCAACCAATCACTACGCAGCATTCTCGCCATCTGCCCTGGCTCCTCCCACTGCCCGGAGACCAGGTTGTTTCACCTAGACATCGTCACCGCGAAAAAGGAACCGATTTGCTTACACCCAGCTGGGATTGGCTGCTTTTGGGTAGGGGGTGGGACCACAGAGCCCACGCCCGGTCAGCAATAGGATCAGGGTCGTGTCCGTCATCGTCAACGGAAGTCCTCGACACGACGGAACTCCCCTCAGCTTCCTTCTGATCTAGTCCTTCCATCAGCAACGTTCCAGAATCATCTGTCAGGGCTTGACGGTCATCAGCCGAGGCTTTTCATTTTCCACCCCTCCTTTTTCTCATCCCCCCCCCCCTCCCCTATTTGCATGTTGTTTGTATCGTGTGTTTTAAGAAAGTGCTTTATTAATACCATATGACTGTTTGGGGGCGTCATGTCGGGGGAGATTTGACCCATTTGCACAGGAGGTTGAGCGAGTTCTCAGAACCAGGTAACGTTCGTAGATAACGGTTTTGTCAGAACTATAGCGGTAATTATCCTCCTTATCCTGGATGAACCGTCGGACAGGGAGGAAGAGATGGTTACGAGCCATCCAGAGTGAGATCACAGCATCGTACGCCCCCCTCCCCCCCCCCCCCCCCCCCTCGCTGAAACATACGCTATGTTGCTTTATTTTCTTACTTTCTAAAATACTTTTATAACTATCGCCCTGTCAGGTAAATACAGGTCATTGCAGGTTTAGGATGTGGAGAGACTCTCGCACAGGACAAGTCTCCCACGTTAGGTAGGTAAACATGGACCACAGGCAGGAAGTACGGAACACAGGTGTAGGATGAACCAGGTCTGGGGTTTCCTGTGTCGTCAGGAGACTTCCTGTTGTTTTCAGGGTTTCGCCATGCTAGCTATAGACTCCCGAAGTTCTGTTAGAATGCGATAGACGATGGAGCAAACCATCTACTGGATGCAATTGTTAACAATCCCTTTACAGTACGTCCGTTTAAAATGTCTTAGCAGGGGTCAAGCGGAGCCAAAGACAGTAGTGTGAGTCAGGAAGGTTGGCAGAGGTGATCTGCACTAGCGGAATCATCTGATCCAACAGCAAGGTAGGAAACGCTAGGAGAACCTGTTCAGAACGTGTCGAGTTTTAGATGTTCCACGTAGGGTCGCGGAGCGGCTAGTCTCGTCCGTGTCGAAGGTAAAGACCCTCGGCTGTGTCGTCCGAATATAAAGCCACTACTTTCAGAGCGAAAGGATCTCAAGCCAAGGGCTGAAAAAAAAAAGAAGAAAAAAAAAGAAACTGCAAACGGTCAGAGGGGAAGTTTTTTTCTCTCCTCTTCCACCCTCATCCCTCCTTTCTGTCCGGTCATCTCCCTCGTTTTGAATTCCCATCATTCTGTCCTCTCCCCTACCTCTCCATCTAAGCTGGTCCTCATAGTAAGCAGACTATATGAAGTCTGAACACGTAGACTATCTTAGTTACAGACCCGCATCTAGTTGCCATTCTCTTGTCCAAGCGGACCTGTGTGTGCGTGTGCGTGAATACTAGTGTGTTGGTACAGTGTGTGTGTCCTGTCTAGGAGTGGTGGGAACCTGGAGATCATCATTCACTTTAAGGCTCCACCAACCCACTAATTTATGTTGTCATAAAAAAAAATCTTTATACAAAAATATATAACGTGTATTATTTTCTGAGTATCCACCCCCCAAAAAAAAGAAAATGTACTGTAAATAAACTGTGAATACGAATGATAATTTTTAAGGTAACATTTGACGAATGTTGGGCTTTTCGGGACGTGTTTTTCTGTGGATGTGGGGCAAGGTGGAGGGGGGGCGATTGTACTTTGTGTTCACACCGAAAGAGAAGCGAATTCTCCGCGTGAAAACGTCGCGCAAGCGTCAAGCGAAAGTTCTAATTTTTTTTGCTTTTTGCATGCAGTCTCGCAGAGCGAAAACTTCGCTTCGGGTTGGGTGCGAACACAGCATAGAATGTGTAGACCCTCCACCCCCTCGATATCGCTTGTTTATAACAGCAAGTGGAACAAGCGCACACTTGTTACTCCATCCACACACCGTAAACCTGCTGCCATCCTCGTCTTCTAAACATCATCATCTTTTTTTGTGTTTCTTTTTCTTACTGGAAAGTGTTAGTCATCTGTTCCCCCCCCCCCCCCACACACAGACTGTTCTGGAAACTCGAGCTTCGGTTTCCTAACGTTTGTCAAACAAGAACATTTCGAGGGCAACGACAGCCACTGTTATAAAAACAGAAAGAAAAAAAAAATTGTCCTCAGCAACTACTCACTATCAACTCTCGCGATATTTGGAGGACAGGGGTGGGGGTGGAGGGAAAAATGAAATAAAACGAAACACGCTAACCCATTTCGTAAAAGAACAACGCAGGCATGTTTAAAAATGCTTGGAGAGTTCAGCTCCACCAGTATGCATCTCCTTATATGTCCTTGTACGACGTGTGTACCTGTAACCAAACAGTACCTGTGTAGGCCTCAGAGCCTGGGGGTTTCCCCCGGGCCCCGGCCCAGAAAAGAGCCCTCGCAGCGGGCCGTACTTTACTCACTGCATGAGACCAAGACCACCTCCATCTTGTGTGTTGGCTTGGCAACGTCCAACGCCTTCGTGTCGTGCGGTCGTCCTGTCACCGCCTCTCTTTCTGTGCTGTGATGATGATGAGGATGAGGATGAAGATGGCCTTCTGTTATGGGGCTTCGATACGCCTTTGACAATCATGTGCACATATCAACGTTACCATGACAACAACAGAGGCCAGAATGACTGATTGTGTTTTTTGTTTTGTTTTTTCTCCTGAAATAAATCCTGAATGATCATGAAGTGATTGTAATGGGTTTTCATTTGTTGGAGTGTGTGTGTTCGTAGCGCAGAAGCGTGTAGTGTCTGTGGAGCGTGTGTGTGTGTTTCAGACGGTCAGACAGAGACAGGGTGTGTGTGTGTGTGTTTAAACAGTTCAAAGCTTCCACAAAAACAAAAATCTTTCTTCTGTTTGGTTGGTTGACCTTTAACCTTTGCACTGGATCAGAGATTATATGACCCAGGACCCACATAAACACACACACACCCACACACACACACACACACACAGACCTATTCAAAAACAGCACATCCACACAACAGATGCTCCACAGACCCCAGCCTCTTTTGACGGACGCTCCCCAGACAGGAGGCAGATGTTCCTCCGACACGGGGCAGATGTTCCTCGCAGAACCTCATCAGGTACTAGACTAACGTCCGGATCTGAGAGAGTGGAAGGGTCGCAGTCGTTGCTACTACGTTTACGGAATCCCTTCAAAAGCACCCCTGAGGCGTCAACATAGCCGGTGTTTGGTGGTTCTCGGGTGGTTGTAATGACATAAGTAGACCGTCTTGTATGCGCTCCCTTAGGCAGGGCTGAAGCTGGTGAGTGAGGGGATATTTTCCACCGTGGAATTGCTCGCGTTAAGGTTAATCATAGTCATTACAGATAAGTGCTTTTGCTCCTTAAGCAGTAAAAGTGTTTCTGGAGGGTGGCCTTCGTTGCAGACGCCAGGGAAAAAAGTTGAAATCCCTTCCGAGGCAGGCGAACACACAACACAGATCCCCAAAGCCTAACCTTTCACCTTTGACCTTTCACCTCCGGGATCCTCAGTCTGACTACAGCACATTCCCTCAAAGTGTTTATTCTCCTTTTCCCGTGGTTCTGTTTGTCTTTCTCTATTGCTCTGTGTCTCTATTGATCTCTTATTTGCTTTCTCGCTCTCTCCCTCCTTCACCCCCGCCTTCTGACGACCATCACTATTTGTTAATTTTGCTCAGGCCAGAAGCATCTCCTCTCCCCCCCCCCCTCCTCATCCCCTCTCCTTTGTCTCATCATATCCTCTCTTCCTTCCTCATATCCTCTCCTCCTCTCCTTCTCCCTTCATATCCTTTCCTTTCTTTACATCTCCTCACCTCTCTCCTTTCCTCCCCCCTCTCCTCATCTCCTCTCCTTCTCGCCCTCATATCTCCTTTCTCCTCTCTCCTCTCTCCTCCTTCTCTTCTCCACTCTCCTCTCTCCTTCTCTTCTCCTCTCTCTCCTCCTTCTCTTCTCTCCTCTTCTCTCTTCTCCTTCTCTTTTCCTCCATCTCTTCTTCTCTCCTCTCTCCTTCTTCTCTTCCCTTTTACTTCTTCTCTTCTCCTCCTCCTCTTCTCTCCTCTCTCCTCCCTCTCTCCTCCTCTTCTTCAGGCATGAGGAAGGTTTCCTGGCCGGACGCTCTCTAACTGTCGACCTAACGGAAGCCGCCCCTCCAGTCCTGCTGTCTCACCGTCATCCTTCTCTGTCTCTCTGCTGCCCAGAAAAGAACATTCCATTCTGCTCAGTGTCATCACCGTGAGCCTGCCGGCCAGGAGAGAGGAGGAGGACAGGGATGAGTGTGTGTGTGTGTGTTTGTGCGTACTTATGAAAGCTAATGAGATTAAGAGTGAGTGGGGGGGTGGGTGGGGGCGTGTGTGTGTGTCTGTCTATGAGAGCTAGTGTGTCTGTGTGTGCCTTGTCCAAAGGGGGGCAGGAGAGGAGACCATTGCAGATATTTATCCTGCCGTCCTCAGAGAACCAGACGGTGATTGAGGGCAGGGACTGTGTGGTGGGGTTCATGAGTTGGAACAAAGACTCACACACGGTGTGTGTGTGTGTGTGTGTGTGAAAGATGTGGAAGAGTGTGTGCACGATGTTGTGTTTGAATGTGTTGTTGAGAGATAGAAAGATTGTGTGTGAGAAAGAGAGATGGAAACTGTGCTTGTGTGTGTCTGTGGGGGTGGTACATTTGGCTTGGACGCCCCATGCCTGGAGCAGAGAGGGAAACCCATTAGGATCCTGTAACATCAGCCCACATCTCTCTAGAGTCTCTCCTATCTGCTCTGCTCTCTCTCCTCTCTCCCTCCTCTTTCTCCTCTCTCCTGTCTCTCTCATCTCTCCCTCTCCTCTCTCCCTCCTCTTTCTCCTCTCTCCTTTGTCTTTCCCGACTCCCCTCCTCTCCCTCCCCTCTCTCCCTCCTCTTCCTCCTCTCTCTCCCTCCTCTTCCTCCTCTCTCCTCGGTCTCTCCCCTTTCCCCTCTCTCTCCCCCTCTCCTCTGTCTCCCTCTCCTCTCTCTCTCCCCCTCTCCTCTCTATCACCCCCCCTCTCTCTCCTCTCTGAAGCTATTCTCTCTTGCCACTGGAAAACAGTTTGAATAAAACATCTGCCTCACCTTAGTTTTTGACAATATTAAGTTTATTTGGAATACCAGAAATACATTCACAATAAAAAAAAAAGATCCACAATATCCCAACACATTCAGAATACAAAGCATCGTAGAGACTCAGACAGTCAATATGTGGATTTCATGTCTAATCCTCCCCGCCCAATATGAATCAAACACTCTCCTCCCTCTCTCTCCCTCTCTCTTCCCTCTCTCTCCCTCCCTCTTTCTCTCCATTCGTACCGCACACAGTACTGGTTACACAGCGGCATTCATCTCATAGATGTATGGTATCATAGTGTTTGAGCACAATCATGGCAGGACATAAGTAGATGCTTTATGTGGGAGTTCACTTCAAATGTTGTTGTGAATATGTTTCGCTGTGAAAACAAGTACTGCGGACAAGTACCGTGTGTGTTTGCGCATATAAATGTGTGTGTGTAAGTGTGTGTGTGAGCTGTGCGTACCAGACTGCCCAGCAGCCTTCCTCTCAGTCTGCTCTGTCTCAGAGCTTGGCTCGGGGGCGGAGTCCCGCCTCGTAGCGGGGGGGCGTGTCCACCTCCTCCTCCATCGAGATGGCGTTGAGGTGACGCCCCGCCATCCTCTCCGCCTCCTTCAGCCTATGGCGGAGCGCCTGCAGCTCCTGCTCGGCCCGGCGGGCGCTCTTCTTGGCGTTGCGTAGCGAGCGCTTGACCTTGCGCACGCGCTCCTTCAGGAGGCGGTTCCTCCGCTCCTGCTGCTGCAGTTTCTCCTCCAGCCTCCTGGCCTTGTCCTCCTCCTGGAACAGAGCCCCCTGCACTGAGGAGCAGAGCAGCTGGAGGAGGGTGAAGGAGGAGGGGAGGATGGGAGGAGGAGAGGAGGAGGGGAGGACGAGAGGAGGAAGGGGAAGAGGGGAGGAGGAGGCGGAGGAGGAGGGGCAGGAGGAGGGGAGGGGGAGGAAAGGAGGATGGAGAGGAGAGGAAAAGAGGAGAAGGGGGGAGGAGGAGGAGGAGAGGAGGGGGAGAGAGGAGAGGAGAAGGAAAGAAGAGGAGCGGAGGAAGGCAGTGGGGAGGAAGAAGGGTAGGGAGGTGAGAGCGATGGAGGATTGGGGCAGAGACGAAGGGACGAAGTGAGAGACAGAGTTATTAAAGGAGAAGGAGAGGGGGGTGGGGGAGTCATGGCTGTGAGCCTGTTTGTTCAGACAGGCTGCCAGTTGCTATCTGATGAGCTGGCATCAGAGGGGAGCGTGGGAGACTGGTGACATCATCGTCTCCCTGGCTCCCTGTGGCTCCTGCCTGTGTCTCAACCCTCCTCTACTGCAACTATTACTTAGCGATGTACAAGGGGCCCCAATTTTCCAGCTCATCGGTGGGGCCTGGCCTCTCTTTTAACCCCCCCCTCCCCCCCCCCCCATGCCACAGTGTACAGGTCGACAGGGGTGAGGACCCCTAGGGGCCCCTACGGGAGTGTGTGTGCAGGCAGGCGTGTTTAACAACTCAATCCCAAAAAATCCCAAGAAAGCTCCTGCAATGGACTGTGGCGCAAGTGTGCTTGCTTTGTGCGTGTGAGGGTGTGTGAGTGTGTGTAAGGGTGTAGGTGTGTGTGTGCATGTGTGGGTGTATGTGAGGGTGTGTGAGAGTGTGTGTGAGAGTGTGTGTGTGAGGGTGTGTGTCTGTGTAAGGGGTGTATGTGGGTGTGAGTGAGGGTGTTTGTGTGTGTGAGGGTGTGTGTGTGTGAGTGTGTGTGGTAGAGAAGGTTCTTAGTGCATCTCATGGCCCTATGGCGACATCAGTCCAAACTAAGCTCCGCCCCCACCACCTGTCAAAACATTTGAGTGTTACCTGCTGGTTATCTGTCTAAACATCAACACACACGTTCACACACACACACACACACCTGCCCTCTGACCTAACCTGAGGCCATTTCCCTAACAGTCTCTTAGCAGCTGTAAAACCCTAAACTAACCACCGTCTGTGTGAATGTGTGTTTGAGTGTGTGTTTGAGTATGTGTGTGAGAGAATGAGTGAGTGATCGAGTGAGTGTGTGAGTGTGTGAATGAGTGTGCGAGTGTGTGTGTGTTAGAGTGAGTGAATGTGTGTGTGTTAGAGTGAGTGTGTGTGTGTGTGTTAGAGTGAGTGGGTGTGTGTGTGTTAGAGTGAGTGAGTGTGTGTGTGTTAGAGTGAGTGAGTGAGTGAGTGTGAGTGTGTGTGTGTGTGTTTGTTAGAGTGAGTGAGTGTGTGTGTGTGTGTGTTAGATTGAGTGAGTGTGTGTGTGTGTGTGTTAGAGTGAGTGAGTGTGTGTGTGTGTGTGCATGGGGGGGGGGATGTCAGCTGTACATGTGTAGAACAGAGACAGTTTTAGAGACATAGAGACAGATCCTACAGTAGATAAAGGCTAGATTGCTGCCACAGTGCCGGTCAGTCAGCACAGCAAACTGACCTTAACGTCTCTCTGGGAGACCGCTTTAGGACACGGTCCAGCTTAACTGTACCATCTCAATCAAGATCCCCATCTCTCTCTCTCTCTGTCTCTGTCTCTCTCTCTCTCTTTCTTATCCAGAGCGACTTACAGCAAGAACAGGGACATTCCCCCCTGAGGCAAGTAGGGTAAAGTGCCTTGCCCAAGGACACAACGTCATATTACACAGCCAGGGTTCAAACCAGGATACCTACTAGCCCAATTCCCTAACCGCTCAGCCACATGACTCCCACATGAGCCACTTCCACTCTCACTCTCTCTCTTTCCCACACTCTCTTTCCTTTCACCCCCCATCCCTGAATTCTTCAATGGTTGCTCGGTAATAAAGGACAGGAAGTCTTAAACCACCAGCATTCTTCCCAGAGCAGTTCCGGAACGCTGAGAGGGGTTCCAAGCATCCTTAGATTCCATCAGAGATCTCCGAAGCATGTGCACAGGATAACAAGGGGTTTACATGCTAATTGAGGGGTTTGTGTGGAAGTGGAGGTGCTGTCAGGAGAGGGGGGGATGGGTGGGGAGGCCCCCAGGTTGTGTGTGTGTGTGTCTGGAACGATTGGGTTCCCACAGGAACACACACAGAGTAGACTGAGCATAGCTTGCTGTTCCTATGTGTGTGTGTGTGTGTGTGTGTGATAGCCACTTTGTTGTACAACCAACAACGCTCCCGCACACGAACACACACTTGGAGACACATCTGCTTAGCCATGTAGGGACACACCTATTTGCAAGCCTGAGGTCACGACCTCCGCATGTCGACACTCGGGCTTAGGTTGCACCCGAGGGGGGGGGGGATTAACCCCTGACCTTTGACCGCTCACTCCCTAGATCCTTAGCTAGACAACCCTGAGGTGTTGCGGAACACCTGCCTGGCTCCCCAATGGTGGAATCAACTCCCCACCTCCATCAGAAGCACAGACTGCCTCCTCACCTTCAAAGGAAGGCTTAAAACTCACTTATTCCAAGAATTTAATGGCATTTAGGAATAGTATGGTATAGTATATAATCTGATGTTGCTCAGAACTACTTGTCGTTCGCCATGTGGTGACTCGCCAGTGTTGTTGCTTTCTTTCTTTATTGTTCGCAACCCTTATTTGTTGATGCAATGGTTGTGTTATGCTCTTATAGCTCTTCCCTTGGCACTTATTGGTTCTCACGATGTATGTTTCACGATCTAAAAGCCCACTGTGTTTGGGGTCTATCACGTTGCTATGCTCAGTGACCATTGCTCTTTGTAAAAGCTCTCTCTTGTAAGTTGCTTTGGATAAAAGCATCTGCTAAATGAATAAATGTAAACACGGCTATACTGTCATTGACTGAAGGCTTGTCTTAAGCAGGGCCAAATTCCATGTCAATGCTTCACTTCTCTCCTTAGCTAGGATGGGTGAGGTGGCTCTGGACTAAAACAGGACTGACCCTAGTCATCAGTGTTGATCCACAGTTAACCATTTCCTCTGGGCTGATGATTACCCATGGACCCCATGAACGGCCTGAATCGCATGACCTTATCACCTGACCTTATCGGTGGTCAAACGCTTCCATCCTAGACCCGCACAAGGTCCTTCAGATCAGCACAATACGCAAAGGCACACAACAGTGTGTGTGTGTGTGTGTGTGTGTGTGTGTTGGTAGGGGGTTGGGAGGGTGGTTGAATGAGTTTCTGAGATTGGGAACGTTGCTGAACACAACATTGACACCACTAGGATCTCCTGTCCTCCACCCCATTTACTATCTGTTTTAGGAGGTCTCTCTCTCTCCCTTCCTCCACTGCCTCTTTCTCTCTCTCCCTTCCTCCACTCCCTCTTTCTCTCTCTCCACTGTCTCTCTCTTTCTCTCCCTCCGCTCTATCTCTCTTTCTCTCCCTTCGCTCTATCTTTCTCTCTCTGTCTGCTCTCTCTCTTTCTCCGGCTCTCTTTCCTTCTCTCCCTCTGCTCTCTCTTTCCCTCTCTCTCCCTCATCTCTCTTTCTCTCTCTTCCTCCACTCTCTCTTCCTCCCTCCTCGCTCTCTCCTTCCAATCTCTTACTCCCTCCATTCTGTCTCTCTTTTCCCTCCGCTCTCTCTCTCCCTCCAGTCTATCCATCTCCCTCCCTCCCTCCGCTCTCTCTCCCTCCAGTCTATCCATCTCTCTCTCCTCCTCCTCTCTCTCTCCCTCCTCTCTCTCCCTCCTCTTTCTCTCTCCCTCCCTCCGCTCTCTCTCCCTCCAGTCTATCCATCTCTCCCTCCTCTCTCTCTCCCCTCCTCTCTCTCTCCCTCCTCTCTCCCTCCCTCCCTCCTCTCTCTCTCTCCCTCCCTCCGCTCTCTCTGTCTCCCTCCCTCCTCTCTCTCTCTCCCTCCCTCCTCTTCGTTCCTCTCTCACACACATCCAGTGAGACTGAACTGCGTGTCAGAGTCGTGTCCACACGGAGGCCCATGTGGAGGTCAGACTTGAACATCGACCAGAGGTTGTCGAGGCTCACACACATGGAGCGTGTGTGTGTGTCACTTATTCAACCTTAGGAAAATGGCTGCAGATGTTCATCTGGAGTCTTGACTGCAGTTTCCCTCCATATCCAGGGGCGACAGGGCAGTAAACTATGGAGTTTCATATATTCTGTCAGTCCTGCGTGTGTGTGTGTGCATGTGTGTGTGTGCACGTGTGTGTCAACATTTTACGAGCAGGTAGAATTTATCTTTCCAGCTGTTCGGACTTGAAGACCTCTTTACCGCCACTATTTTCTCCCTTTTTCTCCCTCCCTTCCTCTCCTCCTTACCTATCTCATTATTTTCCCCTCTGCCTCTCCCTCTCTCTCTCATTATCATTCTCTCTCTCTCTCATTAAGCTTATGTCTTTCTTTCTCTTTCTGTCCCCTCTCTCTCTGCCCCTTCCTCTCTCCATCCTCCTTCCTCTCTCTCTCCTTCTCCATCTCTCTCCCATCCTTCGTTCTTTCCTTCTCTCTCTGTCTCTACCTCCCCCCTCCCCTCCCTCCACCCTCCCTCCACCCTCCCCCCTCAGTGTGGGGGTCCTACCCTGCTGTCCTCCTGAGCCTCCCACTCGGGGCTGAAGGTCTGGAGGGGCTGGCCGTGCGTGCAGTTGGAGAACTGGAACAGGCTGGAGAACGTCCTCCGGTTCTCCAGGGTGTCCGGAAAGATGGCGTCCTGGAAGTTGACCCCGTGGGGCAGGATGTTGTAGTTCTCGTCCATCCTGTGCATAAACAAACACAGACGGGCAAATATGCAACCGCGGAAAACCCAAACACGTTTAAGTGGATTCCAAATAAGGCAAATGCAAAGGAGGGGGTCGTGTGTGTGGGAGGGGGGGGTGGTAAAAAGGCCCACAAAAAGGGAGATTCTGATGTGATCATTATTACATTTGGAAACCTTCCGGGACACTCTCACTCACCGGAGGAAAAATATATAAGAGTAGTTCTCCATCACCGTGTGTGACTGGCACGACAGGTACCCGAGCCCCGTCAGGTTGAGGCGCGAGCCGGCCGGAACCTCCAGCATGCTCCCCCACGCCTGATCGCACACGAGCTCCACCTCCGCCGAGTAAAGGAGTCCCTCTTCCGCGCCTTCGTACCCGTACCCGAAAGGGAACGGCAGGGAGTTGTACAGGTTCTCGCCCCCTCCGATCGGCTCCCGGTGGATGGCCAGCACCTTGGCGTACACGATGATCTCCGCCAGCTCCGCGCGGCACCCCTCGCTGAGCGGACGCCACTCGGCGGGAAGCTGACACGCGCGCACCGTCCTCAGCGTCCACGCCGCGCAGCCCAGCGCGAGCAGCAGGGGGGCGAAGAGCATCCTGTCCTCCGCGCGCGGTGGTTCGTGTCTCCCCGGAGTTCACGCGCTACTTGATCATAGACCAGAGAGAGCCGCAGTTTAGGAGCGCATACTTAAGAAGAGTGTGTCCCGATTGCGCTATTGTCCTTTGAGAGACGCTGATATCATTTTGTTATAGGACAGCTTATAAGGGAGCTATGCAGTCATCCAAGTGATCGTTTTCAAGTTTTTCTTTTGTTTTTTGATACCATCCCCATTAACGACGACCCCGGACAAACTTCCAGACGGATCCAAAAGCAAACTAATTTAGGTGCTTAATATTTTGACCTATAAAGTCCAAAGTTTTAACTTGCCCGGAACAGCGGCGGTCCACACCGTCCATCGTCCGTCCTTTTTCTGGGACATTCCCTGAAGGCTCTCAGCAGCAGCAGACACCCCCCAACCCCCCTACCCCACATGTCTCCTCACCCAATCAAACAGCTTCCAAAGTTTAGTCAGCCAATCATTGACCGGCCTGTGGTTCCATCTGTGGAAATGTTGAATGAATCAATTATCTACAGCGGTGAAACACGATTGACTATTGAATCCCTTTTAGGGGGACATTTTTTTTTACGGTTTAGGAAACTAAGGCATACCGGTGTGCTGACAACAGGACGGCTTGTAAACCAATCTGTGTACTCACTGGTCAAATCTAAGTAAAATCTAAACTTTGAGGAATATTCAAAACACTTGCTGTGATCTGTTCGAATCACATGGTGGCATAAAATTAATTATAATTGAGTTGCTGAATAAAAAACGAATAATTTTGCGCAAAGCTTGGCTATTGTTTAGTCTCTATGGGGTGGTCAACCCGCGGCTCTGGAGCCTCATGCGGCTCTTTAACCTTTCTGCAGTGACTCGCTGCCGCATTGGCTTCAAACCGAGCACCTCCGTATTGGAGGTGGATGTGATACTGTGTTTTAATATGTTGTCAACCAAACAACGCGTCCCATCCTGCAAAGTCTATTGCTGTCTTTCTCCATTGTCGGTGGGATATTGCGTTCGAACCGGTGGCTAAAGAAAAAAGAAAGGTTTCAGAATAAATATATAGTTTAATTCTGCACAGACCATATCAGGTGACCACCTCTTGAAGCTCATCGAGGGAATGCCAAGATTGTGCAAAGCAGTAATCAGAGCAAACTGTGGCTACTTTGAAGAAACTAGAATACAAAGCATGTTTTCAGTTATTTCACCTTTTCCATTACTCCACATGTGTTCATTTATAGTGTTGATGCCTTCAGTGAGAATATACAATGTAAATTGTCATGAAAATAAAGAAAACGCATTGAATGATAAAGTGTGTCCAAACGTTTGGCCTGTACTGTATGTATTATATAGGTAACATGTTATCTTTTAGGGATCAAATGGCTTTGCAGCTCCAGATACATTATCGTTCGTTGCAGAGAGGCTAAAATAGCTCTTTTGATAGAAAAGTTTGCTGACCCCTGGTGTGTGACTTTCATACCGTGTACCACATATACCGCTATCTGCTGGGCATTTAGAATACCTGCAATAAATACTTCCAGAAGGCCTTTTTTTCTCATCTTTGAAGTTTGGTAACATATTCTGCCCAGCACAAATTCCATATAAACCTGTGCGTTGACAAATGATACACTTTCGAAAACGCATTCATGAAAATACACGTCATATTTTTATACAATTAATGGATACAAATGATGGATTTATGGAGTTGCTGGCACTTAAGATAAGAGATAAGAAAAAACTTTATTTGTCCCCAGGGGGGAGGGGGGGATTGCAGTCCACAACAGCAGCAGGGTAAAGTACAGCACACATAGTTGCAGGGTACAACAAAGGGACACGATATAGTACAATATAAAAAATAATAATAGAAGAAATGTAAAAGTCAGACTTGTTTCCTCCGCATGTCCAATGATGATCGCATAGGATGTAAATGCACAAGGTCATTCCTGATGGGAAATCCCAGTGGAAAAAGGTGCCGCCGTGACGTCACTGTCAACTGATCCTGGCATTTCCTTGCGACGCAGGTTTATTATTTTTCGCTAACAAAAAAAAACATACGAACAGGACTTTGCCCGTCCAGCGGTCGCTCAATGACTCTATCCTTGTACCGTAGGGTTAACTATTTTGCGCAGTTGACGCAGAGTTTTGGATACTGCCGTGACGTGAGCTTTACACAGGAAACGCTCAAAAACCAAAACAGATCAGAAGACGATTGTGCCGGACTGGAGGACAATTTAGGACGGATCTAACCGAATTAGTGATTTATAATATTTCATTATATAATATTTCTGCGTTCTTTACCGCAGGTAAGTCAATCAGATCTCATAAGTCACTCCTGCAGGGTGAGTTTAGATTGTATGTCGAAAATGACGCACTACAATCGTCCAGCTGAAGTTATGAACTTTATAAGTTGTCCTGTCCAATGTGGAAATATTAAAGTCCTATTTTATGGTAGTCCCGCTTCTAAGAAGCAAAGCGCAACGCAAATACACGGAAAGTAGAAAACGGTTAGATAAACTACTTTGACATTGAACGTCACTCTGTCACTTGTCGTGAATCAATATTTGACCACGAACTGCGAACATGGCCGTCTGCAGTTGTTCTCGTGTTGCGTTATCTTTGAACAGACTAATAGGCTAATCGATAGTTTCAGAATGACTTGATCATGTTGCCCGATGACGTCACATCAGGGTCAAGTCCGCCTAGTCACGTGCCTGTTGATAAGGAGGGTGAATTAGAAACGTGCGCTTTCGTTATTGCGCAACAACGCCGTGCCTCTCAAAGCCTCCGTTTCCGCAGAAACGAAATAACATCGTGTCATTTTAAACTCATTTTCCTGCTGGTGCCAGGGGCTGGTAATATGGCCACAGGTTCCCCCCATGGTGAACGGGGAAGTGTCCCGCGGTCCTGCGGGAGGAGGGCACCCCAGCCCCGGGGTGGGAACCCTGGAGGACACGCTGCGTCAGATGAACATCCTCATCCAGGAGAACAGGGACCTGAAGGGTGAGGGGCTGGGGACTGATGAGGGGGTGGGAGTGGTTTAATGACAGAGAGACATAGAGAGAGAGAGAGAGAGAGAGAGAGAGACAAACAGTAAAGAAGGACACAGAGAGAGATAGAGAGAGAGACAGGAGAGAGACACAGAGAGAGGGGGTCTCCTACACTATTATTGTTTAGGGTCCTGGGCCCCATGTGTGTTCTGTACTCACCCTACCTTGGTGTCCCCCCCCCCCCCCCTTCCCCCCCGAAGAGGCTCTGAGGATGACCAACCTGTCGATGAAGGAGCGCTTTGAGGACCTGTCCACCTGGAAGGAGAAGCAGAGGGAGGAGAGAGACTTCCTGGAGGAGAAGCTGCAGGAGGCCAAGAGCCGCATCGAGGCACTCACCATAGAAGACCAGGAGCTGAGGAGCAGGAGAGGGGAGTGGGAGGGAGGCGCGGAGGGCAGGGAACAGGTCGGTAGTCTGTCTCCGTTTTAAACAGCTTTGTATAAAGTTGCATACATTTTCTATTCTGACCAACTAGTCTGCAAATCATCAGAATCTATTTTATTCGCTATGCAGGATATACAAACACAGAATTTACTTCGGCAGAAAAGAGCAAACATAGAACAAATATGTAACATAATAATAAGGGTAAACAGAATTAAAAAATCTAATGTAAAATACAAATTAGATTAAAGTAAAAAGGCTCTCCTCTGAGAAATTATTTTTTGCTTGTGAAGGCACTCTCTTGGATTTGCCTTTCGAAGGACGTTTGTTGTGATTGTTTCGGACTGTTCAGCTGATCCAGGATGTTTTGATTGGGTGCCGTCTAGGGAGGTTCGGCCAATCAGAGTGCGGAGCTGGCGGCTTTGCGCGCCCAGGTGGCTCGTCTGCAGGCGGAGAAGAGCGACCTTGTGGCTATGAACTCTGAACTGCAGCTGAAGACCAATCAGGACTCACCTGAGGAGTCGTTCATAGAAATCAGGATCGCGTCGGTGAGTAACACACACACACACACATACACACACACATACACACATACACACACACACACACACACATATATATGTATTCAGTCATTTAGCAGACACTCTTATCCAGAGCAAGTACAGGGACATTCCCCTCTGAGGCAAGTAGGTGAAGTGTCTTGCCCAAGGACACAATGTAATATTGCTACAACTGGGAATTGAGCTCGCTACCTTCCGATCACGAGCCAAACACCTTAACCGCTCAGCCACCTGACTCTCCTGACCACACTGTTTGTGTTTGAATTCGTTGGTCGTTTCCAGGATGGAGGAATGGGATCAAAGGATGTTTGTGGCGGCTCGGCCTCCAAGTTTGACATGAGCGCCTCTCGTCTGGAGTCGGAGGATCTGACAGTCAGTCAGCTGCTCCAGTCCCTGAGGAAGGAGACCCAGAGGGTGGAGAGGCTCCAAATTGAGCTCCAGGCTGCTAGGGCCAGGTAAGGCCTAACCACATGGGGCTCTCTGTTTCCTTTGTGTTTGAGTTACGGATTTGCGCGGTGCAGGATGCATTGAGGGGAGTCGTGGCGCAGTCGGTTAGGGTATCGAGCTAGTAATCAGAAGGTCCCTGGTTCGACTCTGGCTGTGTCAACATGACGTTGTGTCCTTGGGCAAGGCACCTCACCCTACTTGCCTCAGAGGGGAATGTCCCTGTACTTGCTTTAAGTCGCTCTGGATAAGAGCGTCTGCTAAATGGCTACGTCAAATGAATATGTTGTATGTTTAGGATTACAGAACTGGTTGACAAGGAGAGTTCAGAGAGCTGCACTCAGACCTCCCTTCAGCTGGAGGAGAGACGGGGTCTCCCAGGGGCTGCACCCGAGACGGAACAGAAAACACCGAGACGGAACAGAAAACACAAAAGGAAGATTCTGGAGTGGGGAAGGTACCATAACGAGCCTTCCTAATCAATTTGTCTGCCAGATAAGGCTTTCTTGAGAAAATATATTGTTTACTTACAGGACATCGCTAGGTTACATTTACACCTGAAACAAGTCCAACTAGATTCCAAGAGTTGGGTTCTAGGAACTAATGTGGAGAGTCATGTAGCTAAGCGGTTAGGGAGTCAGGCTAGTAATCAGAAGGTACCCCGGTTTGATTCTCTGCGGGTACCAGCATGATGTTGGGTCCATGACGTTGTGTCCTAAAATTACTGGATTTCAAAATCTAAGATCATGCCACTCGACTAGACTGGCTGTTTAGTCATGTTCCACATCTCCCCGAGCCTGCCCAGGATGAGACAGACGATCTGATGGGCCTGTTTGTTTCAGGCCGAGTCGGAGGTGGAGCACCTGCAGGCCCAGATGATGACGCTGTTCAAGGAGCTGCAGCAGGCGCAGAGCAAACTGGACGAAGCTGAAAGCATGAAGAGGAACCTGCAGGACAGGTGAGAGGGAGGGGGGAGAGGGGAAGGGAGGGGTAGAGAGGGAGGGGTAGAGAGTGAGGGAGGGGGTAGGTAGAGGGGGGAGAGGTGAGGGGGTAGAGAGGGAGGGGGGTAGAGGGGGGAGGGAGGGGGTAGAGAGGGAGGGAGGAAGGAAGGGAGGACTTAGAGAGGGAGTGGGTAGGGAGGCAGGAGCTAGAGAGGGAGGTGGTAGGGAGGGGAAGGAGGAAGTAGAGAGGGAGGGGGAGGAAGGAGGTAGTGAGGATGGGAGGGAGGACTATCAGTAAGAACAAAACCAAACTTTTCTCCTTCTCTCTGCCGCCCCCCTCCCTCCCCTTCTCCGCCTCTCTCTCCGCCTGTCCCTCCAGATGCAGGGAGGTGGAGCAGGATGTGGTGACCCTCAAGGCGCAGCTGGCGGACAAGCAGCAGGTGCAGAGCGAGAACGAGCGGCTAAGGCTGCAGCTGGACAGCAGCAAGCAGCAGATTCAGCTGGAGCAGAGGAAGGCTGGAGAAGAGAGGTGGGATAGTGGCTCATACACATATCATCATGTATTTCATGTACCGTATTTTTCGGACTATAAGGCGCACTTAAAAGCCTTTATTTTTCTCAAAAAACGACATTGCGCCTTATAATCCAAAGCGCCTTATATATGGATTAATTATTTTGTTTACTGACCTCTAAGCGATTTTTGTGTGGTCCAAGGCACTAAATAAAAATGTTTTAGTGCGACTTTGGTAAACTACAAAGCCACCGCACCGCTTGCAGCATTACGGCTACCGTAACCAGAAGTGTCGCGGAGTAATACATACTGTGCGTCACCGTAATATTATTCGACTGATTGATCTGACTGTTTTTTTCCCGCTTAATGCGCCTTATAGTCCGGTGCGCTTTATATATGAAAAAAGATCGAAAATAGACCATTCATTGACACTGCGCCCTATAGTGCAAAAAATACGGTATGTCAATATTCTGCTTACGTATGAATCAAGTCGAGAAAATTATGCGTGAGTCGCTGTATGGAACGTAGATCATCCGCACACACACACACACATTTAGACGTGGCAGTGCAGGGGTGAAAAATCCCATATTTATCTTTCAAACACCCCCCCCCCCCCCCCCCCCCCCCCCATCTCAGTTTCAACTGGTCATCGGTATTTAAATTGGGATAGGGAACAACGTGAATCATCAGTAACCCTCCCCCCACTCTTCCAGGACCAACCTGGCCCAGCTGAAGGACGCCTACACCAAGCTGTTTGAGGACTACAACGAGCTGAAGGAGGACAGGAAGAAGGTGACCCCCCCCCACACACACCCACGGCTTAAAAAAAAAACTAAAACCACAGCGTACTATATAACCCCTCTCCGACCTCTGACTCTGTGTGACCTCTAGGTGACGGCATCTAAGGAGCTGGCGGATGACCTGCAGGCTCGGCTGGGGGCGGCAGAGCAGGCTCTGGCTGCCAAGCAGCAGACCATAGATGCCCTGAAGCAGGAGATCTTCCAGAAGGAGAAAGAACTGGAGACCATCTCCGTGTTCCAGGCTCAGGTAGGGACCCTGCATTGTGTGTGCGTGTGTACTGCATTGCGTGTGTGTGTACTGAATTGTGCGTGTGTGTGTGCTGAATTGTGTGTGTGTGCAGGCAGAGGTGTACTCCTCGGACTTCTACGCGGAGCGTGCCGCCCGAGAGAAGATCCACGAGGAGAGGGAGCGTCTGGCCACCCAGCTGGAGTTCGTCAAGAAGCAGAACACCCAGCTGCAGGAGGAGATGGACTCCCTGGGCAGGTGAGGCCGCCCCTCTCCCCACCGTGGTCACGTTTCCCCTGGGTCTGCTCTGATCGGTGGGTCAGGTGAACGTATCGGCATGGTTTAAGGAGCCGTTGGTCCCCTTCCTCCCCCAGGATGTCGCTAAATGAGATGCAGATGAGGACATGTGCCGCGAGGAAGTAATCCACACAGGGGCGCCCGGTTCCCAGGGAGCCGCAGGTACATGCAGACCCAAGCCGTTCGGATAACCGGTCAGGTGGCTGAGCGGTGAGGGAATTCTGGCTGGTGATCGGGAGGGTTGCGAGTTTGAATCCTGGCCGTGCTACCATGACGTTGTGTCCTTGGGCAAGGCACTTCACCCTACTTGCCTGAAGCCATTCATTCATTTTCTTCCGCTTATTCCCGTTAGGGGTCACGGGTGACTGGAGCCTATCCCAGTTACTTTCGGGCCGTAGGCAGGGTACACCCTGGACTGGGGCCAGCTAGTCGCAGGGCTATCACACAGACAGTGACAGACAACATAGAGACAACCATTCACTCGCACAGTCATACACTAGGGAAATTTTTTTTCCACAATGCCCAATTAACCTACCACATGCATGTCTTTGGACGGTGGGAGGAAGCCGGAGTGCCCGGAGAGAACCCACGGTAACACGGGGAGGACATGCAGACTCCACCCAGAGAAATCATGGTCGGGCCCGAGATTCGAACTCATGATCTCCTTATTGGGAGGCGAGAGCACTAACCGCTCTGCCACCGTGCACCCATAGCCTGAAGTCGCTCTGGATAAAAGCGTCTGCTGAGCGACTACATTTTAATTTACATCGGGAATCAAACTCGCAACCTTCTGATCATAAGCCTAACGCCTTAACCGCTGAGCCACCTGGCTCTCTGACTAAATGTAAATGTACCAATTAACACACACACAGGGATTTCAGCTAATCTGTGGCCAATTTGACCCCAATTTGACCCCATCTCTGAACCCCACGACCCCATCTCTGACCCCATGATTTAATCGTCTGTGCTAGTTTCGAAGGAGCCGGTTAATATAGTCATATAG
>CM059335.1:6193040-6230397 GCA_030340685.1 Protosalanx chinensis | reverse complement strand
TTAGCATGCTAACAGGATGTCAGGCTAAGAGGATGTTATCATGCTAGTAGGATGTCAGGCTAACAAGATGTTAGCATGCTAGCAAAATGTCAGGCTAACAAGATGTTAGCATGCTAGCAGGATGTCAGGCTAACAAGATGTTAGCATGCTAGCAGGATGTTAGCATGCTAGCAGAGCGTTGAACAGTCTCATTGCTGTTGTGTATTCTCCATTATTGGTCAGTGTGGGATGGGGCCAACGCTGTTGTCCTTGGTGACGATTTGAGCACAGCCAATCAGCCTCATGCCCCTCCCCCTCCCTTGATTGGGGGAGACGGTAGATTACTTGAAACAGTTGCCTGTTACGGTGTCAATGCTGCTGTCTTCAACACCAGCAGGGTGTTGAAACATTACGTCTCTATGGAAACAGTTACCACACACACACACACAGTACACCTCCCCCTACAGGTGTGGGAGGGGAATGCACAATCAATGCAATAGTCGAGAACTCAGTTATGTACTTTTAAACTTTATTTTAATTATATTTTTTACATATTTTACGTATCTATATATTTTTCTCTTTACATGCATTTTAATTTATTTGTAGACATTCCAGTGTGGCATATTTATTTTAAATTTTATATGTATTTATTTGCTCAAAGAAGCTGCCCTGTAGTTCAGATCTTAAGTGACCTTTCATCTGTGTTCCTGTCTTGTTATTTTATTTGAACACTAAGCATTTTTTAGATGGTGGACAGGTGCACTAAAGCTGTTGATGTTAAAAAGGAATAAAACTAAAGTTTACTTAAATTAAAATAGCAGAAAGAGCATTGAATGTTATTTAAGTAGGATTAGTGGTGGAAAACATCTGTCCTTTAAATGGTTTCTTTCGTAGAGAAATGTAAAGCTTAGGAATCTGCTACCTGTCTGCTGTTCCTGCTGCTCCTCGCTTTACCCCCTCCCTCTCTTCTCTCCTCTCCTCTCCCCCGCTCTTCTCTCCTCTCTTGTCTCCACCTCTCTCCTTTCTTCTCTCCCCCTCTCTTCTCTCCTCTTCTTTCTCTTCTCTTCTCTCCCCCTCTTGTCTGTCTTGTTTTCAGTGACAGGTGACTGTTTATCTGTGGTGGGGATATTTTTTATAAGCGATTTCAAAAATAAAGTATCTTTTTTGTACACAAACCTGAGAGGGCTGAGAGTCTTTGCTGTTCCTAAACATGCACACCAACCCAGGTAAGGTTTCATAATATCCCATTTCAAAATGTCTGAATATATTATGACCGGAAAAATTAAAGAAAATTATAAATAAGCTCAATCCAGGTGGAGACGCTGGCAGCCATTTTGTTAAAATGAGATGGTTCCAAAATAATGGTGGTGAGTATCATGATGTGCCTCACATACACACACATACTCACACACACACACACTCACTTAAGGAATTTACTCAGGCAGGAAGTTTTTGTGTAGTTTGTTACCCGTGTGCATTATTAGCTTGGTGTTCGTGGGGGGGGGGGGGGGGGGGGGGGGGGAGGAGGGGCAGATCAGAGGGAGACCTGGTCTCTGCTGGAGGGATGTCTGGGAAGATGGACCAGTCAGCAAGAAGGAGGGAGGGAGGGAGAGAGAGGGAGGGAGGGAGAAAAGGGGAGAGAGACGGAGGGAGAGAGAGAAGGAAGCAGGAAGTGTGGGAGGAGGGGTGGTCGTCGTGGCAATGTATCCTCGCTGAGGCTGTGAGACGAGGAGGAGCCAGATGGCCCAGATGGAGAGGTGGGCGGCACACTGGGATGCTGCCATGACAATGGCTGGTGTGGGGGTGCTGCCATGACGATGGCTGGTGGGTGTGTGGGTGCTGCCATGACGATGGCTGGTGTCTGTGGACGTGTTACCATGACGATGGCTGGTGTGTGTGTGGGGGTATTGGGGGACTGAGAGAGACTAGAGAGACCGGTGGACCAGAAGAAACATCCCCTCCTCTACTCTCCTCCCCCACTCCCCTCCCCTGCTCTCCTCTTCTCCCCTCCCCTGCTTCCCTCCCTGCTCTCCTCCCCTCCCCAGTCCCCTCCCCTGCTCTCCTCTTCTCCCCTCCCCTGCTTCCCTCCCCTGCTCTCCTCCCCTCCCCTGCTCGATCAGATTCCATGATGCGTCTATGATGCGTTTCCCAGGAAGACTCTAGACTCTTGTTCTAGAAGGTTCTATAAGGTCAGCTGTCACCTGACACCGAGACAACACAAAAAAGAGGGCAGTGTTGCTATGCACAACGCCCTGACAACCATCACAGAGAGACAGCGCTGTGTAGCTATGTGGTCGTCACGGCAATGCCATCTCAACTGGTGTCCCACATAACCTGTTTAATAAGGGATGAAGATGTCCTGATATTATGGTCTGTTACTGATCTAGGGACTATCCTGGTTCTGCTCTTGGAGGGACAGAGAGATAGAGGAAGAGAAAGAGTGAGGGAGAGAAGGAGCATGGAGAGGGAGGGAGATGAAGGGAGATGGAGGAAGGGAGGGAGGGAAACGGTGATAGAGAGGGAGGGAGATGAAGGGAGGGAGGGAGGGAGAGATGCAGTGATAGGGAGGGAGGGAGATGGAGGGAGGGATGCAGTGATAGAGAGGGAGGGAGGAAGATGAAGGGCGATGGAGGGAGGGAGAGAAACAGTGAGAGGGAGGGAGATGGAGGGAGAGAGGGAGGATGGAGAGGGAGGGAGGGAGGGAGAGAAACAGTGAGATGGAGGGAGATGGAAGGAGAGAGGCAGGATAGGGAGGGAGGGAGATGGAGGGAGGGAGGGAGAGAAACAGTGAGAGGGAGGGAGATGGAGGGAGGGAGGGAGAGAAACAGTGAGAGGGAGGGAGATGGAGGGAGAGAGGCAGGATGGAGAGGGAGGGAGGGAGGAAAGCCGTTATTTGGACCTGATGTGTACTAAAAGCTTGGTGCCTCCAGTCTGGAACACAGTGTGCCTGACAGCAGTCTGACAGCCTGTTGAAGCCATGTCAGGTCAGGAGGCAAACAGGGGAAAGAAGCTTCTATAGCTGCTCTGATCTACCTCTCCTCAGTGTGTGTGTGAGTGTGTGTGTGTGTGTGTGCTCTGATAAATATTAAATTGCCACTGATAATGGAAGAGAGACAGAGACAAGGGAGGGATGGAGAGAGAGAGAGAGAGAGAGGGAGAGGGAGAGAGAGGGGGTGAGAGAGGCTTAGTTTGCCTGGTAGGTAAGGAGCTAGTTTGGTAACTAAGGAGTGCTGCTGCTGCTGGGAATCTCAGCGGGATTACCCAGAAGGCTTTGGGGTTCATGGAGAGTGCAGGGCTCTTTAGGGTTGGAGGGTAAAAATGTATCTGTCTCTCTCTCCTTGTCTCTCTCTCTCTGTCTCTCTCCTGGTCTCTCTGTCTCTCTCTCTTCTTGTGTCTCTCTCCTTATCGCTCTCTCTGTCTCTCTCTTCTTGTCTCTGTGTCTCTCTCTTCTTGTCTCTGTGTCTCTCTCTCTCCTTGTCTCTCCTTGTCTCTCTCTGTCTCTCTGTCTCTCTCTGCTTGTCTCTCTTTGTCTCTCTCTCTGTCTCTCTCTCTCTGTCTCTCTCCTGGTCTCTCTCTCCTTGTCTCTCTCTCTCTGTCTCTCTCTCTTCTTTCTCTCTTATCTGCTATTTCAGGAGTCCTCTGCTTACATCATCTCTTCTGAACAGGCCTGCTGGATGACTGGATGCTTGTGTGCGTCTGTGAGTAAGTCTTCTATGATGTGTGTGGGCAGCAGGGATGGTGGGTGTCTGTGTGTCTGTGTGTGTGTCCAGCCAAGACTCAGTGTTCCTGGCTGGAGTTGATCAAGCAGTAAGGTTGCCATGGCAACAGCCGCGTTTGATCTGATCTGTAGGCATGAATGGTGTGAACAACACACTGTCCCTGCTGCCTACACACACACAAACACTGTCCCTGCTGTCTACACACACACACACAGTGAGACGGTGCCATTGATGACATAACCGTACCAAGCTGTTGATTCATTCAGACAAAGTCAGTGAAGAACAGCCACTGAACTCTCACCTCTGACCCAGAGGAGACAGGGGAGGGGGAGGAGAGGAAGGGGGAGAGGGACAGGAGAGGAGAGGGAGGGAGAGAGGGACAGGAGAGGAGAGGGAGGGAGAGAGGGGGGGGAGGGACAGGAGAGGAGAGGGAGGGGGGAGGGACAGGAGAGGACTCTGTCTCCCTCACATGTTTTGTAGAGATGTCAGACAGACAGACAGACAGGCCAGGTGTGTGTGTGTCTGTGAGTGTGTCTGTGAGTGTGTGTGTCTGAGACAGATTTGATGCCTAGTCTGAGACAGAACTCTGATGCTGATGGAATCTCTTACAGCGTGCTGTGACATGAACACAGAGTTCCCGGCTACTGTGTGTGTGTGTGTGCGTGTGAGTGTGTGTCAGCTGGGTGTTGATTTCGAGGTCTTCATTCTGTTTCGAGCCTCTAGACTGCTAAGGTCTCTCACACACACACACACACACACACAGACGCAGCGCTCCTGTCCAGTGTGTGTGTGTGTGTGTGTGAGATGCTGGGGTTAATGTGCTGTCAGAGACAGCTTGATCTTCCAGCCGTGCAGCAGTGGGGCTTCAGTATAACTGCTGCTGTTTCTACACCTGACCTGCCTTCTGGAGCATGCTGTGACATCACACACTGAGCGACACACAGCTGTGTGTGTGTGTGTGTTGGGGGGAGGTGGTAGTCTTGACGACCTAGACACAGATGAGTGGAGGGAGGAGGGAGCCTCTTATTCTGGAGGGAGATCACAGCCAGTCTAGACAGGTTCAGACTGGTTCATACTCTCTCTCTTTCTTTCTCTCTCTGTGTCTCCATCTATGTAGAAGACCTGCTGAAGCAGGATTCCAAGCAGGTGAGAACACACACACACACACAGACAGACACAGACAGACACACAGCTGAGGTCATCCCAGTGGAACTCTGTGACAGCATGATTACAGTCAGAAGCAGGTTACTGGAACAGGCAGGAACCAGGAGTCTGATTCTTCCCTTTTCTTCCCTCCCTCCCTTTTTCTTTCCCTTCCCCCTTCTTCCTTCTCTCTCTCTCTCTCTCTCTATTCAGACAGTTGACTCCATATTGTGATGAAAACACTGGCAGTAGACAGCAACACTTATCTCAAGTGCAAGTTTATATTATGAATAATAAAGTGTTGATACAGCACAACACTTTCAGCTAGACTTTCTAAAACACAGGGGGGGTTTTGAACCCGGTAAACTCTTGATCTCCAGTCCGATTCTCTAACCACAGAGCGCCTTACTACCCTGTTAACAGGCAGTGATCCTAAACAATCAGGCAGACCTGCTTCTTAGATCTGCAGCACCACACCTGGTTTCATGGTCTGTGTGACTACAGCACAATCGTGTGGTCAACAATAGACAGCTCTAAAAACAAACCATGGTATAGACTGCCCCCTAGAGGTACACAAGAATGATAAATCTGATGAAACATTGATCAGAACATCTAAACTCTTCGTCCAATTTTATTGAAGAATTTTTCCTGAATGTTTGAATTTTTAAAAACCAGTCATCATTTCACTTCATAATCTAAACAGCGGACAAATCATAAAAAAACAGCGACTGATTAAACTAATACTTTATGTTTCTTGAACAAAAATGTCTCTGTGTTTTCCAGCCTCAGTGATCTCTGTGTTCCTGCTCCCAGTTCTTACTCACTCAGGTGTGTACAGTACGGCCAGGTAAGTTCCACTTCCTGGTGTGGTTTTGTTAACCAATAGTAACTCTCGAAAGTTTTTCCTGGTTTCCTCCCATAGGTCTTCTCAGGGTCAAAGGTCCTCGTGTACCTCTGCGTGATTGGCCGTCTCATTTTCTGGCTCATCCTCCTTCCCCTCTTCAACTTTTCAGGGTAAAGAAGTACAAAATACTTTTAATCCACATATATACTGCTGTCTGCTGTAACTGTACTGTACGATTTAGCTCACAAGTACCAATAATATGAGCTCTTGATTCAGTCAAATACTCTTCCACTGAGCTAAACCCATCAACTACACTAGCTGAGCTTGTACCATGTGTTAGACAGCACCCTGAGTAGCTAGCTCACTGGGCTAGCTCATAGCTAGCTAGCTACCTGCTTCTGGTTCTTTGACGCAGGCTCCTTCCTGTTCCTGGAAGCCCAGTGGGCAGAGGCAGGAGTAGCTCCCCCTGGTGTTCACACAGCGCCGCTGCTCCGGACACACAGCCTCCGGCTGGGAACACTCATCCACATCTGAGGACAGAGGATAGGCTCACCTGTCTCACCTGTACAGGTGTGTTCAGGTAGAGGATAGTACCTGAGGTACAGGATAGTCTCACCTGTACAGGTACCCTCTGTGTCTTGGTATCCGCTGGCACAAGCCTTGCACTTATCAGGACCCTCTCCTGTACACCCGGAGCACACCTGGTCACAGGCTGGCGCACACACACACACACACAGACACAGACACACACACACACACAGTGAGCAGTGATGTTGAGGCTGCTTCAAACACAGTGTTTTACAGCAGTGTGTGTGTGTGTGTCACCTTTGCAGGAGTATGATCCATCTGAGTTTAGGCAGTACTGCTTCTCCTGACAGGGGGCGGAGTCTGCAGAACACTCATCCACATCTGAGGAGACACATGATGTCACCACAGGAAGTCAGACCACCAACGCCCCAACCAATCGGTGAAGAGCTTGAAAGCCGCTGTGATTGGCTGGCTCACCAATGCAGGCTCCGTCGTCGTCCTCTTCCCAGCCTGCCTTGCACTCGTCACAGTCATCGTTTGTCGGGCCAGAGCAGGTCTTACAGGAACCATGGCAACCTGGGAAGAACCGCATCATCATCATCATCATCATCATCATCATGTCAGCCATGTTGAAAGCAGACCCCTGTCACCTCACCTGTACACAGAGAGAAGGTGTCGTTCCGAAGCTCTTGAAAGAATCCCTCCATGCAGTCCAGACAGAACTCTCCCTGGTAGCCGTGGTTACAGCTGCACTTGCCCTTGCCCCCTCGAGTCCCGTCACCATCGCATGCACCGTTGCCATGGCAAGGCTTCTCCGAACCACCAACACACGCTGTGGACAGGAAGTGACATGAGGGATAGGGAGGACGAGGGGGGAAGGAGGAGAGAAGCAGAGAGGCACCAGTGTAGTCTGATGGGTGGAGGCAGAGAGGCACCAGTGTAGTCTGATGGGGAGAGGCAGAGAGGCAGAGGCAGAGAGGCACCAGTGTAGTCTGATGGGGAGAGGCAGAGAGGCAGAGGCAGAGAGGCACCAGTGTAGTCTGATGGGGAGAGGCAGAGAGGCACCAGTGTAGTCTGATGGGTGAGGTAGAGGCAGAGAGGCACCAGTGTAGTCTGATGGGTAGAGGTAGAGGCAGAGAGGTACAAGTGTAGTCTGATGGGTGAGGTAGAGGCAGAGAGGCACCAGTGTAGTCTGATGGGTGAGGTAGAGGCAGAGAGGCACCAGTGTAGTCTGATGGGTGAGGTAGAGGCAGAGTGGCACCAGTGTGGTCTGATGGGTGAGGTAGAGGCAGAGAGGCACCAGTGTAGTCTGATGGGTGAGGTAGAGGCAGAGAGGCACCAGTGTAGTCTGATGGGTGAGGTAGAGGCAGAGAGGCAGAGGCAGAGAGGCACCAGTGTAGTCTGATGGTTTCTGGGTTTGTTTACCGTTACAGTCTGGACCAAACGTTCCTTTGGGACAGCAGACTGTGATGGTGTCGATGCAGAACCACTTAAACAGATCAGGATGCTTGACTTTCCTGTGTCAGAGGAGAGGAGAGCACACACACATAGACATAGACACACACACACACACACACACACAGACACACCTCAGCTGTGAAGAAGTGCAGGGTTGAAGAACGGTTGGATGGATGGTTGGATGGTTGGATGGATGGATGGTTGGTTGGATGGTTTGATGGATGGATGGATGGTTGGATGGATGGATGGTTGGATGGTTGGAGGACAGTGTGAAGTCTCGTCACCTCTTGAACCACCAGTTCTCAAAGTGTTCCTCATGTTGTTCTACCATGTGGTTACATTCAAAACTGCTGCTGTCACACAACGACTCCAGGATCTCCACCAGCCGAATCTCACTGGGGAGGGAGAGAGAGGGAGGGAGGGAGAAGGAGGGGGGAGGGAGGGGGGAGGGAGGGAGAGATAAAAGGAGAAAGGGAAGGTTACATTACTGAAAGGGAAAAGAGATCAAAGTCTGAAGGTGACATTTGCAGAAGTGGTCATGATACCAAACAGCAGCAGACAGTTTACCGAGTGATCCTTGATGCTCGTGTCATCACTGGTCAGTGTGTGCGCGTGTGCGGAGAACCAGACCGACAGTCTCACCTGGTCTCATATTTAGACAGACTGACAGTCTCACCTGGTCTCATATTTAGACAGACTGACAGTCTCACCTAGTCTCATATTTAGACAGACTGACAGTCTCACCTGGTCTCATATTTAGACAGACTGACAGTCTCACCTGGTCTCATATTTAGACAGACTGACAGTCTCACCTGGTCTCATATTTAGACAGCTTCCTCTCTTCCCAGGCAGTGTTTCCTCCTCCGAAGTTCTGCTTCGCTGTCCGGTCAAACCCCTGGACAGACCGGAGGAGAGCAGCAGGTGAAGCAGAGAGACTGACCTGATGTGAGCAGGTGAACCAGGCAGGTTAAAAACATGCAGGTGACTTACAGAAGTACCTACCTTGTTGAAGTTCTCAGTTATCTGTTTACATGTTGAACACAGGCTTTGAACATCTTTAGCTGCAGCACATTGTGACAGTAAAATAAAAGTTATAATAGAAAACATCCAAGAAAACATCCTCCTTCTGGACCCTGTGAGCAGCATGTTGACCAGAAGGATCATAGCAGAGAAACAGCAGCTTCCAATAACGACCCGACTCAACAATCCTGTCTTAAACTAGACAACTGTGTGTGTCTAATTCAGTTTTAAAGCATCATTCTGAGTCCATATTAACGCCGCTAAGCAGAGATAATGTTCATATTTACATGCCGGTTATTCTTTCAAAAAAGAAAAAAAAAGATTTCCGCGTCAGCCTCTAGTTACAATTGTGGCCTCCTGTGATTGGCTGTGATGACCAGTCAATCAAACTCACGACCAATAGTATCTAGCCACGTGCGGGACAAACGTCTTTCTTTCCCCACGTGTAAACATGAGAGAGTTTAAGGAAATAGTTTCTCCCCCCAAAACAATCATTTACATATGAAAGCATGTTTCGCTTTTAAAACAGAGCTTTTATCGACTAAGAAAATTTATTTAAAAACATTACAAATTTTGAAAAAAAGATATCGCCTTTAACGTCACTTTCGTTGCAGTTCCGCAGAAACCGGAAGTTATTCAAACAGGTTGTCATGGCTGAAAAGAGGAAAGTCTCCAGTTTTCCTTTTCTGTTATTGTTCATTTCTACGATATTCCTGCATTTATTCATCTGCCCGTTCACTAAAGTAGAAGAGAGTTTTAACTTGCAAGCAGTCCATGATATCCTTTATCACAGATTCGATTTTGAAAAGGTAAGAGAAGCTGAAACCTCGATGTAAACAAAGATAGGCTGTTTAACTCTACAGTCAGAGTCAGGAAGATAAATATGATAAGATAAGTTAATAACTTTATTTGTCCCCGGGGGGGGGGGGGGGGGGGGGGGGGTACACAGAGTTGCAGGGTAAATAACAATAAAGGGGACACGATATAGTACAGTATAAAACATTATGATAGACTAAAAGTAAATGTCAAGTACGAGGTTCAGTGAAATGGTTCCTGTCTCGAATGTGAAGTGAGAGACATACAGACAAGTTATTACACATAAAGAATATGACAGAGTATTGCACGTGACCCCAACACCCAGCTCCTCCCCCTCACCTCCTCACCTCTCTCTGTTCCTCCTCCTCACCTCCTCCTCACCTCTCTCTGTTCCTCCTCCTCCTCACCTCCTCCTCACCTCTCTGTTCCTCCTCCTCCTTACCTCTCTCTGCTCCTTCCCCTCACCTCCTCACCTCTCTCTATTCCTCCTCCTCCTCACCTCTCTCTGTTCCTCCTCCTCCTTACCTCTCTGCTCCTTCCCCTCACCTCCTCACCTCTCTCTATTCCTCCTCCTCCTCCTCACCTCTCTCTGTTCCTCTTCCTCCTTACCTCTCTGCTCCTTCCCCTCACCTCCTCACCTCTCTCTGTTCTTCCTCCTCCTCCTCACCTCTCTCTGTTCCTCCTCCTCCTTCCCCTCACCTCCTCACCTCTCTCTGTTCTTCCTCCTCCTCCTCACCTCTCTCTATTCCTCCTCCTCCTCACCTCTCTCTTCCTCCTCCTCACCTATCTCTGTTCCTCCTCCTCCTTACCTCTCTGCTCCTTCCCCTCACCTCTCTCTGTTCTTCCTCCTCCTCCTCACCTCTCTCTGTTCTTCCTCCTCCTCCTCCTCACCTCTCTCTGTTCCTCCCAGTATGACCATCATGAGTTCCCCGGCGTGGTTCCCCGGACGTTCCTCGGCCCGCTGGTTCTGTCAGCTCTCTGCTCGCCCTTCATTTTCCTCATGTCTCTGCTTGAGGCTCCCAAGTTCACCTCACAGTTCATAGGTACAGTTCTGATCTGTTAACCTCTGACCTTACAACGTCTGTCCCCTACCGATAGAAGTGTCTAAATGAATAACCTGCTGAACTGTAAACATTTGTGTGTTTCCCCAGTTCGGGGGTGTCTGGGGTTGTGTGTGGTGGGGTCGCTATGGCAACTGCAGCGGGAGGTCCGAAGGCAGTTTGGTTCCACAGTGGCGGGTCTGTTCTGCCTGATCTGCTGCTCTCAGTTCCACCTCATGTTCTACAGCAGCAGAACCTTGCCCAACGTGTTTGCTCTGCCCTTAGGTAAGACGCCACCACCAACAGATCACAATACTGTGTTTGTACGGAGTCAAATAGCCTCTGTCTGAATCACCACTCCTCCTCCTCCTCTCTCATCCTCCTCTCTCCTCCTCCTCCTCTTCTCTCCTCCTCTCCTCTCTTCTCCTCCTCCTCTCCTCTCTCCTCTTCTCTTCTCCTTACATGTACATATATTTATTATATTCTGTTGTAATAACTGCTTTGCACTTCTGGTTGGATGCTAACTGTATTTCGTTACCCTGTACTTGTACCTGTGTAATGACATTAAAGTTGAATCTAATCTCCTCTCCTCCTCCTCCTCTCTCCTCCTCCTCCTCTCTCCTCTTCCTCCTCTCCTCCTCCTTTCTCCTCCTCTTCCTCCTCTCCTCCTCCTCCCCTCCTCAGTGTTGTTGGGCTCGTCCTGCTGGCTGTCTCAGAGGCTGGGCTGGTTCATCAGCCTCTCTGCTGTCGTCATCATCGTGTTCCGCTCAGAGCTCTGCCTCCTCCTGGGGCTCATGTTGATGATGTCACTGCTGAGCAGGAAGCTGGGCCTGCTGCAGCTGTTCTGCTACGCTGTTCCTGCCGGCCTGCTGTCGCTAGGTGAGCGTTGCCCAGAGACACACCAGACACACCAGAGACGCGTTGCTGTGATGACGTCATAATACTTTAGGGTGTCACCCAGTGCAACTTTGATCCAGTAGAACCACATATAGATACACTTACTGTGTTTACCACACAACACCTGTGACTCAGCTGATGTGTGTGTGGTGTGTGTGTGTGTCCCAGCTGGTACTGTGGCTGTAGACTCGTTCTTCTGGAGGAGACTGCTGTGGCCTGAAGGTCAGGTGCTGTGGTACAACACTGTCCTCAACAAGAGCTCCAACTGGGGAATATCCTTCATGTGCCTCACACACGCACACACACACACAGATACACACACACACACACACACACACACAGCTACAAACACACACCTCGTTCCCTGTCCAGTGTGACCCTTGACCCCCCTCCCCCAGTAAACCTCTCCCTTCCTGTGGTACTTCTACTCTGCGGTGCCTCGCGCTCTGGGCAGCTCTGTGTTGCTGCTTCCTCTGGGGCTGCAGGACCGGAGGGTCAGGCTGCTGGCTCTGCCCGCTCTGGGCTTCCTGCTGCTCTACTCCCTGCTGCCACACAAGGAGCTGCGCTTCATCATATACAGCTTCCCTCTGCTCAACCTGCTGGCTGCCAGGGGGGGGTCCTACATGTGAGCCGGGGATGGGGGGGGGGGTCCTACATGTGAGCCGGGGGGGGGTCCTACATGTGAGCCTGAGTGAGAGTGTGTGTCTAAGCAGGTGTAGGTGTGTGTGGGAGGGAGTGTGTGTGTGTGTGTGAGAGACTGTGTGTGTGTGTGTGTGTGTGGAAGAGAGTGAGTGAGAGTGTGTGTCTAAGCAGGTGTAGGTGTGTGTGTGTGTGTGTGTGTGGGAGAGACTGAGTGAGAGTGTGTGTCTAAGCAAGTGTAGGTGTGTGTGTGTGTGTGGGAGAGACTGAGTGAGAGTGTGTGTCTAAGCAAGTGTAGGTGTGTGCGTTCTCATTGGTCAACTCATTGTTCTCCCCCCTGTAGCTTGAACAACTATCACAAGTCCTGGCTGTTCAAGCTGGGCTCAGCTGTGGTGGTGGGACACCTGCTGGTCAACGTGCTGTACTCCAGCCTGTCCCTGTACGTCTCCCACCACAACTACCCCGGAGGCCACGCCCTGCAGAGGATGCACGCCACGCTGCCCTCTAGTGACGGTAAAGGGGCGGGGCTTAGGACTGCAGGACATGAGGATACATGCATACATCACAATGTTGACAGTTCAAATTCCTCATGTGTGTTGGTAGACCTGCAGTACTGACTTAACCCCCCCCCCCTCCCCCCCTGCTGTCTAGATGTGGTGGTCCATATCGACTCCTACGCAGCTGAGACCGGAATCTCACGCTTCCTGGAACAGAACCCCAACTGGAGGTGAGAGGGTTCTAGAAAGCCACTGTGTTTTGTCTCTCTCTGTGTGTTCTACTCATTCTGGAACGTTCCTTCCTGTTTTCCCCTCTGAGGTATGACAAGAGAGAGGACCTGACCCCAGGTCACCCTGACCTGAGCTCGTACACACACCTGCTGATGGAGGTGAACAGCACCAGGATGGCTCAGCTCAGAGACACTCACAGAGGCCTGTCCTTCACCCAGGGCTTCAGCAGGATACAGCTCTCCCTATACCAGTTCCCTCCTTTCAGCATAGTGCTGGAGGACAAAGTGGTCTTGATGGAGAGGATACAAACCACTGAGAGAACCACATGATGTGTTTTTGTGAGGATTGTAGGTTTGTGGTCCTATTGGGTGGTGGCGGTGGGTGTTGTAGGGTTTTTTGTATGTTGACCAAAAGTGTAGCTGACCTTTTAGGTGGAGTCATGGGGTGTGGATGGTCAATGTGGTCTCACCTGTTCTCACCACACTGAAACCCCAGGAACTAGTCTGACAGGTTCTCTCTTAGTCCCTCGCTCTTCTCTCCTGGTCAACCATGTGCAAACCAGGACCAAATGTCTGTCTCACATCCCCCAGCCCAGCGACCGCAGGTAGACCACAGTACTGCTGCTGCAGAGTGGGGTTGTGTTTGTGTTGGTAGATGTCAAGAACATCTTCATTAAAGGAGTTTCATGTTGACCTGTTTCATGTATTGATTTCATACAGGAGGTGTTTGGACACGGACACACACCCACCCACCCACACACACACCCTCCCCCCTGACAGCACAAAATGAACAAATATACTTTAGTTAAACCTTTATTTACAAATAACCACCATATTCGCCCGGCTCCTTTTCAAAATGCTGACATCAAATTAAGCTCAGAATCAGTATTTATAAAAATGTACAGTACAATATTTCAACTTGACAACAAAAACATAATTTAATCCCTTGGTAATAAACGTAAAATTGTGCTTCAGAGACAACTTCAAACAAAAATGCTTGTTGAGAAAATACAGCAATAATCTTTTAAGAGAAAAATTCAGCAAGTAAAAAAAAAAAAAAATATATATTTCTAAGTTGACAGTACCATGAGCCACATGTTCATGAGAGAATTAAATAACAATAAACTTAAAACATAATCTTTCAATCACAGCATTTGTATTTTGCGCCATGTTTTCACTCAGAAAACACCACAGCATTTCATTTCTATTTTAAGCCATTGTGTAATCAGAAGGACTTATGACATGATTTGCGCATCGTAAAAAATATTTACAGCATTTTGACCTGAAGTAGTTTGTATTAAGGCACAAGGAGAGACACACAAACGTAGACATAAAAAAATTATGTACAGTGACAATTATCAACAAACCCTGCAGCTCAACTAGCCCCTCCCTCCCACAAGCCCCTCCCTCCCACAAGCCCCTCCCTCCCTGAATCACTGAGTAGTTCACCAGAGTTTCGACAGTAGTACACACAGATGCAGTTCAGCTAAAAACAAAGTTCAAATCCTCGTTTGTGTTGGATAAAGCCAGCAGTGTTTACATTTTGTTCTTTTTTTGTGTAAAAAAAAAAAGAAAAAAAAGGACCGCAATCAACAGATTTCTGTGAAATTTGGTCCTTGACATTTTTAAGCAACAGTTCTTCTTTTTATCAGTACTGAAAAGAAATCAAAGGGAGGTTGACCTTGAGAAAGAGGAGACCCTCCATGTTGTCCAGCAGCGGCCTGGGCTGGTTCAGGGCACAGTTCACAGTAGCGGTGCTGAACAGAGTCTCTGCTGGAACTATGCTGGGAGGGCAGCCCACATAACGCACAGCCACTTTGGCAAGATCCGGCCACTGGAACTTCTTCAGGTTCCAGTAGTCCAGAGGGTCACAGCTTTGATCCAGTATGTCCTCTTCCAGATACTCCAGGACGGCCAGTTCTGAGGACTTGGGTCTGTCTTCCTGCTTTATCTTGTGCCTGATGTCTTTCATGAGGGACCAGAGGTTGTCTTTGTTTGATGGGGAGCCGCTGGGGGACGCTCGGCTTTCACTGCAGCCGTTGGACAACGTCTTGGTTCCTGTTGAGGTAGAAAGAGACGCCTCAAGCTCTCTGATTAGCTCTTGTTTGCATTGCTCCGCCTCTTCCTCCGTGAACAAGGACGTTTTGTAGCGAGGATCCAGCATGGTGGCCCAGGTGTATCGTGGGTCTTGTAGTGTTGAGGACATCCTGCTGACCATGGAGTCCTTCAGGGACTTGAGCATGTTGTCGATGCCCATCGTCTCGTCGAAGAGCATGTCTATCTTCCTGTTGAGGATGTGGATCAGTGGTATGACTTGTCCCAGCGTGGCCGTGCGGCTGCACATCTCGCTGCAGGCGACATCGAAGGGTTTCAACGCGTTACAGACAGACTGCATCACCTCCCACTGGTCGCAGCTGATCATTTCCCTGAAGTTGCACTCGATGGACATCTCGTCGATGACCTTCTTCTGTTCCACGAGTCGCTCCAGCATGAGGAAGGATGTCTTCCACTTGGACGGAACGTCCTGGACCAGCTGGTTCTCCGGGAGCTGGTAGAGCTGCTGCAGCTGGGACAACTTCTCCTTGGCTTTGGCCGAACGCTGCACGCGCTCGCAGATCTTCCTGGCGATGCTCAGAAGGTTCTGAACCATCCTCTGGCTCTTTATGGCTTCGTTCACGATGAGGTCCACGGTGTGGCCGAAACACTGCACGGTCTCGTGCTCCGCGTCCTCCAGCGCGATGCGGACGGCGTCGTCGTCGGTCACCGTGAATCCTTTCTTGAGCCCCGAGGAGGCGACCCAGGTGTCCCACAGGTACTCCAGCTGCTTCTGGATCCTGAGGGAATCACGATCGCCGTCGATGAGCGACACGCTGAGGAGGGCAGAGCAGTGGTAGTCCTGAGCTTGCGGTCGGATGCTGGACTCGTAGCACGCCCAGTGGGCAGTGAGAGTCAGGTACTCCCTGGTCTGGCTGCTGACCCAGACGCTGGTGGTGAAGTGGACCACGCTGCTCTCCGCCTCCTTCAGGTGAGTCAGAACCACCTCTTTCACCCTCTCGTACATGTCAGGTATGGCAGTGCTGGTGAAGAAGGAGGAGGACGGGAGGGAATACTGAGGCTGGAGGTATTCCAGGAGCCGGTTCAGGCCAGCGTTCTCCACCAGGGCTGACGGTTGAAGATCCAGTGCAAGCATTTCTGCGACGAGCGTGGTGATTTTTTTGGCAACCGGGTGGAACTCGTCGAACTTCTCGCCGTTGTCCTCGTAGGCGGGCGTGGCGTCCATGAGTTCTTGTTTGACGTGAAATTCAGCAGACAGCAATTCACCTGAGTTAGTTTTGTTGCTTTCAAGAACGTGTTCGTGAAACCTCTGCATGTGCCTGAACAGACAGCTGGTCCCAAGGTTCGTCGTTTTCTTCCCTCGGCTAATTGTGCGGCTACAGTGCAAACAAACCACCTTAGTGGGATCGGAAGGGGAAATGGAGAAATGATTCCACAGTTTTGACGTCTTTTTACTGAACACCGGCACAGCCGGCGTCTTCTTTTCACCGGCTGAGTTTCTCTCGGTCTCTTTGGGTGAGACTGCGTCGGTGCCGGCAGCGAGAGAGGCGTACAGATGAGAGGAGGGCTCCTCTGGGGCTTTTTGGTTTTTGAGGACGTCGGGATGACGTCTCATGAGGTGCCTCATCAGGCAGCTGGTCCCAAAGTCTCCACGCTTCCCCCTGCTGATGACGCAGGGGCAGTACCGGCACAGAGCCTTCAGCTGGTCCACTGGAGACACGATGAAGTGGTGCCACACCTCAGACTTGACACGCTTCATGATCTTTTTGTTTTGCTGGAAAACCGAACTTTGGTCCGGATTGAGGATTGAGCCCTCGGAGAGGTCAAATGGCGATGAGGGCAGAAGGGATTCGTCCCCGTGGAGCCCCTGAACGGACAGGTTGAGAGAAGACTCCTGCCCTGATAGGTTGAGAACATCCTCAGACTCCTCTTTCACTTCCATGTTTTCGTCGGCGTGACGGTGCGTTTCGTCCGATATGGTGTCCGGCGACAACGGAGGGAGGAGGAGCGACTCCTTTTTGATCTCCACTGGTTCTTGCATCTGCGTGCGGGACAGGAGCGTGGGTGGGTAGGTGTAGGGCGGAGGGATATTGGAGCCCTGACCGTTCTCCTCTATGACGATGTCCTTGTGGGCCCTCCACATGTGTCGGATCAGACAGCTGGTTCCTAAGTCTTTGCCGTTCTTCCCTCGGCTGAACTCGTTCATGCAGTGGATGCACACAGCTTTGGAGCTGTCTGCCGGGGACAGGTAGAAATGTTTCCACACGGCTGATCTCCGTCGAGAGCTGGAGCTTTTGGCTGCGGGAGAAGGCGGGAAAGCCTCGGTCGACACGTCCATCGCCTCGTCGCCGTGGTTATCGCTGTGCGGCAACGGTGAAGCGGAGGAGTTTTTGGCGCACGGTTCGAGTTTTGGTTCTAGTTTTGGTAGCGCGTCTTTGGACGATGTGTCTGAACCCTCCGCAGAGGAAGTGGAAGGAGACGCGTGACTCTGACAGGAAGTTAGGTTAGCTGCCGGGAGATCTCCGTTTTTTGGTGAGTTTGAGGGAGGTAACAGAGAGGAGGCGAGGGGATTGGTCAGGTGGTTTGGGGAGGAGTCAGCGTCCTGTAACAGGACTGTGGGATGAGCTCTTCTCACGTGTCTCATCAGACAGCTGGTGCTCAGGTCTTTTTCGTTTTTACCTCGGCTGAACTCTTTCATACAGTACATGCAGATTGCTTTGGTGTTGTCGCGGGGCGAGATACAAAAATGGTTCCAGGCAGGAGACTTCTTCCTGGGATTGGCAGGACTCCTCATGGACGAGAGAAGACTCTGTGTAACCGCATCCATGGCAACGTCGTACAGGGTACTCGTGTACCCACTCATCAGATTACTGTAGTCGTCTGTTTCTCTTGTTACAAAGGGACCCACCGAGCTGTCGAAAGACAAGCCTTCGTCGTCTTGGGCGCCGTCTTCCCCTGTTCCGTTTTGACCCTCCTCTTCCTCCTCCTGGATATGTTCCTCCAGATCTTCCTCCTTCTTTATATCCATCGCTGTTTTCAGGATGTGCGGGGGTGGGGCCTTCTCTGTCGCCGTGTCCGATAACGACACCTGCAGATCCACCTGAGAGGGATCCTCCTCCAGAGACCCCCCCTGAGTGGTGCCCCCAGGTGATGAGGGAGGACCAGGTGGCGAGGGGGGACCAGGTGACGAGGGGAGACCAGATGACGAGGGAGGGTCTGTCTGTGCAGCAGGGAGTCTAGGGGCCGGTGATTTGACCTCTGCTGGGTCCCGAGAGGTCAAGCTGTAGGATTTAAACACGTAGCCATCTTGACCTTCGATCTTCAGACACGTTCCTGTGGCTTCCCTCCTCCTGCTCTCCACGCTGCCCTCCGCCTCTGAGCTGGCATCCTTGTCTTCCCCGTCATGGGAGACACCATCTTGGCTGTCCATCTTGGCAGACCGGGGGTGGGGGGTTCAGCAGGGTTGGGTGGAGGGGGGCAGGCTGGTTTGGCTATCAAAGGCAATTTTTCAGTGTTTTATGGGTCATGAGTGTTGCTCAAGCACGTTCGGCCATCGTTATTGTTACGTGTTGATCAGATGGAGCAGACATGGCCTCCGTCTCCATGTAATGATGCCCTGCTGAACTCCACTTCTTGGACCTGGAGGGAGGAAGAGAAGAGGGAGGGGGAGAGAGAGAGAGGGTGTGTGGAGGGGGGAGAGGCAGAGAGAGAGAGAGAGGGGGAGGCAGAGTGGGAAAAGATTACTTTTTCTTGAAATTTGCCATTTTGGTCCCATTCAAAATAATACTTATGTTTAGGTCGTAAAAAACATTGAACATTCACAGTGTATCATACCACACAACGTAGCCCAAACCACTGAGATGCACTGGCAATATTAGTTTAATGTTTTTTTTCCTTTAAATATACAGGAAGGGAGGGATAATCAGACAAGATTTATACCCAAGATAATTTATTTTCCCGTAGAAGATATATTTTTATATCTAATTCCGACAACGACTACATTTTGTAATATGACTGGACGACATAACTTTAAAAGGTTGTATTAATAATCTAAATATAAGAATACAGCAAACTCCCACAGTGTAACACACACTTATGATTGAGATATTGAGGGTGATTGATATTATCAACTTATTGATTCGTGTAGCAGACAAACTACAATATAAAAAATATATAATAATATAAAGACTGACTGGTAACTAAAGGTGAGTTAATATCATTTAAACTGTAACTTTTCCTGGTTATATTATCTGTGTCTCCAGAGAGGCTAACTGGGTTAGAAGGTTACAGGATGGACACGGATCTTAACACCACATAATATATGATCTTACTGTTTAAATTCAAACATAAAATTTCATATATTATCTAATATCAGTGACTATATTCTTTTATCAATATATAATAGTTTGATAGTAGCATGATTAGAGACATGATTAGCCTGCTAGCCTGAAGCTAAGCTAACCTGCTACACAACAACAAACACGCAGCTAGTTAGCTTAGCATGCTAGCATCGCTAATCTTACTATTAAGGTTTTTTCACCATAAAATGACACAAACACGGACTTTACTGTTGTAGGATGAAGTAAAACAAAGAACATATTCGGGACTTAAATTAAAATGTTAATTAAAAGCATGTAAGTAGGGTAAAACTGAGTCTTTTATAAGAAAACACGGTCTCTCCTGTCAAAGTGTCACATGGAGGAAATAAAACTGGATTCAAGGGGAAAATAAAACCAACAAAGTTCACAAACCTCCTTAATAAATGTGTTTTAACTACACACATGTTAGTAATAGTGTGACTGGACAACAAGGCCACACATACAGGACATTAGCTTCAAGCTAACATGTTAGCCAGCCTGGCAGAACCCTGGAGAACACAAGAACCCGGGCGGAGAACCCGGATCAGACCAGCAACTCAACCACGACGATGTCTCAACTAGAACCATCTGATTCACTATGAGATATTTAGTAGTAATACTGTAGTAATACTCACCATCTGATCTTGGTGTGTAAATCCACTAGGTTTCGGTTCTTAAACAGTTAAATCTGTCAGTTAGATCCGGAGGAAGAGGAGGAGGAGGAGGAAGAGGAGGAGGAAGAGGAGGGTCAGAGCTGCTTTGTCTCCCGGAGCAGCAGAGCCGAAGCAGCAGAGCTGATGAAGGGCAGCAGATCACAGACACACACTCATGATGTCACTTTACAACCACACAACATGGCGACAGAGTCATAAAAACACAACAGAACCCTCGTGGTTAAAACAAGAAGATTCTTCCTTTGATGTTAAACTGAACCTTTGATGGTGCTAAATATCAAACTAACCCCGTGATGATATTAAGAGATTTAGAATATTTTGTAAACATGATAGTTTATTTGTTTCCTCTTATCTGTCTTATTTCAGCCACGGGGTTTCTTGACCCCAGGGTCTGAAACAGGGCTGATCCTGGTGTCAGAGGTCATAGGTTAGAGGGTGCGGCAGGTTCTGCTGGAGGATAAATACCCCCTCTATAGTACAAAGATTATCACTATTTATGTACAATAAAACATGTAACCGATAGTTTTTCATCATAGAGTTCTAGTGGACCAAAGTGTTAACTAGAAGAAAAAGACACTGTTAGATGTGTTAAGGTGAATTAAACTACAAACAGTCTGTATCTGCGGTGTTTTCTATTGTCGATATTATGCTTTGTTTGTAGGCGTCTCTCAGGGTAGGTGAGGGGAGGGTGATGGGGGGAGGGGGGTCACTGGCTTTTGTGTGTTAAAGCCCCCCTTCCCTCCTCCTCCCCCCCCCCCCCCCCCTCCTCCCCCTCCTCCTCTTCCTCCTCCCCTTAGTAACCATGTTATAATCACACCCTGAAGCGGCGCTGCTCTCAGTCTGTAAGACTGATCATGGGGCGGGTTGACCCTCCTCCTCCTCCCGGAGATCATTGTTGTGTTGGGGGATGAAGAGTAGGAGGAGGAGGAGGAGCTCACAGCAGCAGCGGTGCTGCACTAACTGAAGCCTCCCCAGCTAGGAAGCGGATATTTCACCCCCGTGACTCATAAAGCATGAAGTACAGACCTTTACTCTCATGCTAAACCGCATTTCAGCAGCTTCCCAGACGCCAAACCCACTAAACTTTGAACTGCAACATTTTTTATTTTCTTCTGTCTGGATGAGAACACAGAGGAAGGACAGTCTGTCTGATCGGAGCAGGCCGGGGCGCCATTGCTTTGCCAGCCTGCTGCTGACACACTATCCTGGGGTAGAGAAGCTGTCTGGACCGAGGTAAGCTGGGCGTGTTTCCATGCGTATTATCCTGCATGCATGCATGGACAGATAGTCCAGATCTAGTCCAGATTCAGGGCAGTAACAGCCCTCCAGTTTCGGTCTGCATTACCAGCTAACCCGCTACCAGCTCCGGGTTTAAAGACCCGTCATTTGACGCCATTTGAAGCTGGTCTGATCATGTTATTGTTAGTAGTTGGTTTGTGTCTCTAGTGTCTCCTGTTATCAGACAGATCCACTGTGATGAACCAGTGTTGTGATGGTAGGAAACAGACTAGTAATCCACACATGTCCACTAAACACACTCATGACTTTGCTATTAGTTTATATAAGCAGTCTTCACCCTAGGAATAGGATTGTTTTTACCAACACCTTCACTCCCAAGTATGTTCCTGTTACTTTACCAACTTTCCAGATTGTTTTGAGTGTGTGGAAGTGATAGCACCCATCATCCAGTGCAAAGCCTGGAAGCACAGATTGAATGAGCCTCTTAAGTTCTGCTGTTATCCTGACAGTTGAACACACTGGCTGGGGGGGATGTGACTGTGGTTATCACTGGAGGAAACCTGAGGTTATCTCTGTAACACAAACCAGACATGATGTACCTTATCATTATCACACCTTTAGGCTTTTAAGAGGCTCCTTTTAGTCACTCAGAGACCCACCCCCCCCCCCCCCCCACCACCCCCAACACACACATGTTAATAGCTTTTAAAGCAAGTCAATGTTGAATGTCTGTGCTCTGTAATGTTAGTTACACACCCACAGTGTAGATCAGCAGTTAGTTGAAAGGGAAACTTTCTAAACTAGCTGGGTTCTCGAGTTGTGAATGAAGCCCTGGATGATGTAATGTTTTAAAGTGACAGGCTCTGATTTCGTAATGCTGCTGTTGACAGTGAAGGACGGCTTCCTGTACACATGTCTCCTCAGTTACATGTCTACTTCCTGGTTGCTGTTACCATCACTACATTGACTGAACCAATCAGATCCTCAGCTCAGCCTGGCTCTGTTTCCTGTCTACTTCCTGGTTGTTCATCATTACATTTGACTGAACCAGTTTGACGGTTTTATCTACTTCCCGTGTGTCTCTCCTTTTTTTCTTCACCCGACTTCCTGTTTGTTCACTTCCTGTCTCTGTGTCATGTGATGGTTTATCTTGACCAATCACCACCTGTCATTCAACTCTTCCTAACCTCTCTTCTTCTGTTGTACTCTCACTTCTCACTTCCTGTTCGTTCTCCCCTTAGCAGCCATCGTCTGCGTGATGAGGAGGAAGTCTCGTCACCCGCGGACCCCCGTCCCCCAGCGGCCCCCTCAGCGGCCCCCCTCCCCCATCCAGCCGTCCCCCAACAAGCACACCCTGACCTACGCCCAGGCCCAGCAGCAGGTGGAGGTGGAGGTGGGCGGGCGCACGCACCGACTCAGCATCTACGACAAGCTGGAGGTCGTCAGGGACGATGACCCCGTCTCCAAGGAGATCCTGGCGTCTAACAGCAACAAGGAGACTTCCCAGCAGCCTCAGCTAATGCCGCTACGCTCCGCCAGGCTGAAGAAGAACCAGGAGAGGAGGAATGCTGCTGCTGCCCTGGCTGCCTCCGCCCCCTCCGCTCCTGGGGGGAACCCTCGAGGAGGAGGGGGGGGAGGTGGAGCTCAGATCAGCCCTGCCCTGCCTGAACCAAAGCTCCGCAGGGTGGAGTACAACCTCCCCGCCGTGCCCCGGAGACCCTCCTCCCTCTACCGCTACGAGGAGAAGACGGAGGAGGAGCAGGATGAGGAGGTGGAGTACGATCTGGACGAGGAGGACCATGCCTGGCTGGAGCTGGTGAACGAGAGGAGGAGGAGCGAAGGCGTGGGGCGGGTCTCACACGGCGTCTTCGAGTTCCTGCTCGACCGCTTCGAGAAGGAGGCGCACGCGGAGAGCCTGGCTCGGGGCGGAGGAGGAGCAGGAGGAGGCGCGGGGGCGGTGGACGAGGACGCAGTGTGCTGTGTGTGTTCAGACGGAGAGTGCTACAACAGCAACGCCATCCTTTTCTGTGACGCCTGCAACATGGCCGTCCACCAGGACTGCTACGGTGTCCCCTACATCCCTGAGGGCCAGTGGCTCTGTCGACACTGCCTCCTCTCCTCCCACCAGCCTGCATCCTGCATCCTCTGTCCCAACAGGTGAGTCAGCTGGCTGAGCGCTGAGGGAATCAGGCTAGTGAGCAGAATGTTGCCGGTTCGATTCCTGGCCGTGCCAACATGACGTTGTGTCCTTGGGCAAGGCACTTCACCCTAGTTTCCTCGGGGGGGGGGATCCCTGTACTTGCTGTAATTCTCTCTGGATAAGAGCATCTGCTGAATCACTGTAAATTGCATGTGACAGGGGCGGGGCGGTGAAGCGGACTGAGGATGGACGATGGGGTCATGTGGTGTGCGCCCTGTGGGTCCCTGAGGTGGGCTTCTCTAACAGCACCTTCCTGGAGCCCATCGACGGCGTGGAGAACATCCCTCCTGCCCGCTGGAAGCTCACCTGCTACCTGTGTAAGCAGCGGGGGGCTGGAGCCTGCATCCAGTGTCACAAGGCTAACTGCTACACAGCCTTCCATGCTAGCTGCTCCCAGAGAGCAGGGCTGCTGATGAAGATGGAGACCATCAGGGAGGGGGGCGGAGAGGCCTGCTTCTCTGTGAAGAAGACAGCGTACTGTGGGGCTCACTCCCCCAGCAGCGCCCCCCGCAGGCCCCTGACTGTCTACGACCAGGTCTGGACCCCTTCGCTCTCTTCTCTTAACGTGTCGGTTAAACAGGACAGATGTGATGTAAACATAACTACTGCAGCATCGTTAACAATCACATCTGCATTACAGTAGCTTGGGGATAAACGTATGACAAACAGAACAGTGATTCTGCTGTGCTCTAATAACGTCTCGACTGTCAGGTCCCACCCAGGAACGGCATCTGTAGGAGAGGAGGCGGGTCCAAGAGGGGGAGGGGCCGGGGGAGGGGCCGGGGGAGGTCGAAGGTCAAGCAGCAGAATAAGAAGAAGAAGAAGAAGAGCAGGAAGCTGGAGGCTGAGACAGAGGAAGTGACAACACCACTTCCTGTTCCTTCCATCTCCTCAGAGAGGTGAGAGTGTCTGACATTTATTCATTTAGCAGACGCTCTTATCCAAAGCGACTTACAAGAGAGAGCTTTTAGCTTTTCATTGAGCATAGCAACGTGATAGACCCCGAACGCCGTTTTTATTTATTTTTTAGATCGTGAATCATACATCATGAGAACCAATAAGTGCCAAGGGAAGAACTATAAACTGACTGAGAGCAGCTTTAGAACTAGAGTCATGTGATATCTGATGTCTCTGTGTCCTCCTCTGATGTCCTGCCTGCGTCCAGGCTGAGCAGCGTCCTGAACCAGGTGTCTGTCCAGAGGAAGAAGGCGTTTGTGGGGCTGGTGCTGAGCTACTGGGGCCTGAAGAGACAGGCCAGGAATGGAGCTCCACTGATCAGAAGACTGCTGACCAACCAGCAGACCCAGAAGACCAACCAGCTGCCGGTCTGTCTGCCTGACTGTCTGCCTGTCTGTCTGTCTGTCTCTCTGCCTGTCTATCTGTCATTCAGTCGCCAGTCTGTGTACTGATATAGACCTGTGTGTATTGTATGGTGTGTATGGTGTGTATGGTGTGTATGGTGTGTATGGTGTGTATGGTGTGTATGGTGTGTATGGTGTGTATGGTGTGTATGGTGTGTGTGTGTGTGTGGCGTGTGTGTGCAGAGGCAGAGTGTGCAGCAGTGTCAGGAGCTGAAACAGAGGTTGAAGGCGTGGCATCGTCTGAGACACGATCTGGAGAGAACGAGACTTCTGCTGGAGCTGGTGCATAAGAGGGAGAAGATCAAGAGGGAGCAGGTCTGTCTGACTGACTGTCTGTCTGCCTGTCTGTCTGTCTGCTTGAGGAAGGTAGGGAGCTAGCGTTTTCTTTCTCTTCCTCACTCCTCCCCCCCCCTCTCTCCCCCTCTCCCCCCTGCAGGTGAAGGTTCAGCAGGGTCTGCTGGAGATGCAGCTGGTTCCCTTCAGTCTGCTGCTCAGGGTCGTACTGGACCAGTTACAGAGCAGAGACCAGGCAGGGATTTTCAGCCAGCCTGTGGACACCACTGAGGTGAGGAGGAGGGGGAGAGAGGGAGGGAGGGAGGGAGGGAAGGAGAGGAAGAAAGACAGGGCAGCAGATCTAACCCTGTGCCCCCTTTGCCCCTGGTTGCCCCCCTGGTTGCCCCTCTCGTTGCCAGGTTCCAGACTACCTGGACATCATCCAGACGCCCATGGACTTCTCCACCATGAGGCAGCGTGTGGAGGCCCAGGCCTACTCCTCCCTGCAGAGCTTCCAGAACGACTTCAACCTCATCGTGTCCAACTGCCTGCAGTATAACTCCAGGGACTCGTACTTCTGGCGTGCCGGCGTGCGTCTGCGGGATCAGGGCGGGGTCCTGCTGAGGAAGGCTCGCCGTGACGTCGACAGGATCGGCTTCGACGCCGCCAGCGGCATGCTGCTACCTACGCCGCCCAAGACGGAGGCTCCGCCCACCTACAGCTGGGAGGAAGGTGAGGAGGATCAGACCGCCATGTTAGGGATGTGTGGGGTGTTCAGCTGGAGAAAAGCTTTTAGAGGTCGTCAGGACAGTAATCAAGACATTTCATCCCCCATCCAGCAGTCATTCTCAATCATAATAGACAGAGAATGACTCCTGGATGGGAGTTTTGATTTGGAAAACAGCATCCAGATGACTACATTTACATTTATTAATTTAGCAGACGCTTTTATCCAAAGCGACTTACAAGAGAGAGCTTTTACAAAGAGCATCAGTCATTGAGCATAGCAACGTGATAGACCCCGAACACCTACACCATGACTACATCTGAAGACCTTTCAGCAATGGAACAATCCAGGATAAATGCTAAATGACTAAATGCTAAGTGTAATGTGTGTGTATGTGTGTGTGTGTGATGGTGTGTGTGTGTGTCCTGTGTCTCAGTGGACCGTGTCCTGCAGAGCTCCCAGCATGCCCTGCTCTCTCCGGAGGAGTGTCTCCAGCAGCTGTTAGAGATGTTGGACCAGACCAGCTCCATGAAAGCTTCCTCCTCCAGGTCCAAACGCCTCAAACTGCTGAAGAAGACCATCAACCATGTCCGCAGAGAGGCCAGGCTGCTGCCCTCCCCCTCCTCCCGTCCTCAGCGGGGGAGAGCCCCTGGGGAAGAGGGGGAGGCCAGCGGTCCCCATGGCGATGATGAGGGTGAGTACGCCCAGATCAGAGAGGCGGGACTGAGAGGAGAGAGAAGGGAGGGGGGAGAGAGGGAGGAGGAGGAAGGGGGAGGAACAGGGAGGAACAGGGAGGAACTGAGTTGGAGATGAGCAGGGGGGAGGGAGAGAGAGGGGGAGATAGGACATGTTAATGACACCTGTGTTCCTCTGCCTCCCCCCAGGTGATAAGTCTCTCCCTCCTAAACTGGAGCCCTCTGACTCTCTACCTCCCCCCCCTGCATCCGAGAGGGACTCCGAGCCCCCCACTCTCAAGCCCATCGCCCCCCACGCCCCCTCACCCAGTCCCAGACAGGGGGCCTCTGACAGGGAGGATCCCCCCAGCCACGCCCCCCCCCCTCCAGGCCGTCTCAACGGCCACTCCCACCCTCACCCTCTGTCCCAGGATGCACTGCTGCTGTCAGAGGGAGGCGTGAGCGTGGTGGCTACCTCCACCCTGGCCCCGCCCTCAGGCACCGTCAACAGACGCACCGCTGTGCTCTTCCGCAAGTCCAAGAGCACAAGATCACGCAAGTCCCTGGCTCCTGGAGGAGCAGGAGGAGGAGGTGCAGGAGTAGGAGAGGAGGCCAAGGAGGAGACTCCTCAGCTGGGCAGCAGCAGCTTCCTGTCGGTGGTGATCCCCAGACTAGAGACCCTGCTGCAGGGCAGGAAACGCAGACGCAGCTCCTGGAAGACAGGGGGCGCTGCGGAGGAGCAGCCTCCCATCAAACGCCTCCACACAGGTACACAGACAGGGGGCGCAGGAGAGCCGCAGGCTCCCATCAAACACACTCACTCTGCTACAGTAAACTGTGGGTTCTAGAGTTAGAAATCAACTGTGTTTAATCTACACCAGGCATGACTAACGGCCTTCTGGAGGAGGAGAAGGAGGAGAAAGAGAAGAAGGAGGAGGAGGAGGCGGGGGAGAAGGAGGAGAAGGAGGAGTCTAGCATCTCCTCCAACAGCTGTCAGCTAGGAAGCACCAGGTACCTGCTGCTGGCTGACCTCTGATCTCTAGTCTCTCTCTCTCCCTGGTCTCTCTCTCTCTCTGATCTCTAGTCTCTCTCTCTCTCTGATCTCTAGTCTCTCCCTGGTCTCTCTGTCTCTCTCTGATCTCTAGTCTCTCTCTCTCTCTCTGATCTCTAGTCTCTCCCTGGTCTCTCTGTCTCTCTCTGATCTCTAGTCTCTCTCTGATCTCTAGTCTCTCTCTGATCTCTAGTCTCTCTCTGATCTCTAGTCTCTCTCTCTCTCTCTGATCTCTAGTCTCTCCCTGGTCTCTCTGTCTCTCTCTGATCTCTAGTCTCTCTCTGATCTCTAGTCTCTCTCTGATCTCTAGTCTCTCTCTGATCTCTAGTCTCTCTCTGATCTCTAGTTTCTCTCTGATCTCTAGTCTCTCTCCCCCTCCAGCTCCTTGCTGTGTCTCCCTCCCTGTGGCCGGGGGAAGCCAGCCTTGGTTCGCAGGAGCCCAGTGGATGACAGGAGTGAGCTGATGGCCTGTATCCAGAACGGCAACTTTGCCCGGGCTGCCAAGATCGCTGCTGGTAAGATGCAGGCCTACTATGACTTTTATTCTTATTAATAATAACAACAATGTTAAGTGTTACTTGGTATTATTAACTGTTGTGTGTGTGTATAGACAGCCCTGTGTTTGTGTGTGTGTATTCCAGAGGTGGGTAACAGCAGCATCTGGCTTCCTGCGAATGCAGCGGCTGTGGTCTTGGAGCCTCTGAAGCTGGTCTGGGCCAAATGTAGTGGTTACCCCTCTTACCCTGCCCTGGTGAGTTAGTTACCCCTCCTACCCTGCCCTGGTGAGTTAGTTACCCCTCCTACCCTGCCCTGGTGAGTTAGTTACCCCTCCTACCCTGCCCTGGTGAGTTAGTTACCCCTCCTACCCTGCCCTGGTGAGTTAGTTACCCCTCCTACCCTGCCCTGGTGAGTTAGATACCCCTCTCTCTGTCCCGCCAGATCATCGACCCCCTCATGCCCCGTTCAGGGTGTCAGCATAACGGGGTGTCCATCCCCACACCACCCCTGGAGGTGCTGCAGGTCGGGGAGCAGATGCAGCAGAAAGCAGAAGACACTCTGTTCCTCGTCCTGTTCTTCGACAACAAACGCAGCTGGTGAGGAACCTGTCTGTCTCTCTCTGTCTCTCTCTGTCTGTCTCTCTGTCTGTCTCTCTTTCTGTCTCTCTCTGTCTGTCTCTCTCTGTCTGACTCTCTGTCTGTCTCTCTTTCTGTCTCTCTCTGTCTGTCTCTCTCTGTCTGACTCTCTCTGTCTGTCTCTCTCTGTCTGTCTCTCTCTGTCTGTCTCTCTCTGTCTGTCTCTCTCTGTCTGTCTCTGTCTGTCTCTCTCTCTGTCTGTCTCTCTCTGTCTGTCTCTCTCTGTCTGTCTCTCTCTGTCTGTCTCTGTCTGTCTCTCTCTGTCTGTCTCTCTCTGTCTCTCTCTCTCTCTGTCTCTCTGTCTGTCTCTCTCTCTGTCTGTCTCTCTCTCTGCTGTCCTGTACTAAGCTGGTGTCTCTCTCCCCCTGGTGTCTCTGTCCCTCTCCAGGCAGTGGCTCCCCAGGTCCAAGATGGTTCCCCTGGGCGTGGACAAGACAGTGGACAAGCTGAAGCTGATGGAAGGTCGTTCGTCCAGCATCCGTAAGGCGGTGCTGACAGCCTTCAGCCGAGCTCGGAACCACCTCAGTGTCGTCCAGGACCAACCTGCCAGCGATCTCAGCGATGTGGACTAACACACACACACACACACTTCTGTCATTTACACCCCAGATTTACTTTTATAACCTTTCACCCTTGATAATATCCACATCAGGCACTAACTTATTTTGTAGATTTCAGGAACAAACTTTTTGTAGTATTTATATATATTTTTGTTTGTTGCTGAATCATGTTCTGACTGTGCTCTGTGTTCTTTACTGTGATCCTGAACAGTGTGTGTGTGTACAACGACTATCACGAAGACTATCACACACACGCACAACGGTTAGGATCAAACATGGCCTACAGACCTCGACTTTTATAAGCATTTTCCAGACTTTGTCTTTGTGGGGTTTTTTAAATGCTAAGTTAAAGTTATTGAAAGCTGTAACAGTCAATTTGACATTCTTTTTTTTGTTTTTTTTATCAAAGTTCTTTTTAATGATGGTGTTGATTATATTTTTGTCGATGTATTCTGTGTTTCTATGATTAAGTATTTATCTGTATGTTACACTGTGTCACGGGGATGCTGTTGTTATGGAAACCAGAAGTGCGCTGTTCGCAAGAAACCAAAAGAAAAATGCTGCCCAGATATATATATATATATTAAATAAATTATACTACAAAAATGTGTGTGTGTGTGTGTGTGTGTGTGAGCGAGAGAGAGAGAGAGTGAGAATGAAAGATATTGAAAAACTAAAACAGAATTTTTTACATCCTGACTGACTGTTACCAAGCCTTTGATGTGTTAATTTATTGTAAAGTATTTTGGACAAGAGCTCATAAACCTTAAATATAAACTTATGTTTCTTTCATTTGAATTGCTTACGGTGAATTTCACAATTGAATCCTTAAAAGTAGTAATTGTTTTATAAATGCATACTGATGTACGTAGTTTATGTACTCATTGGGTATCGTTTTGGAATTTCTTTTTTTAATACTTTGTAGTAAACTTTGATTTACTTTATGGATTATTTGATCTGGTCATGTAGATTTAGGCGTGACTTTTTAATTTTATTTTATGGAAACACTGATAATAAAAAATCCAAATGTGAAATCCTGAAGATGTGTTTGGTAGTTTTGCTTTTAAAATGTAATTATTCAATGGAGTCATTTCCACAGTTGACTGTTATGGTGGAAAACCACTTAACAGTTTAAGATGTGTGGCACACATGAGGACAACAATAATACCTTACATTTGTTTTTTGGGGGATCAATTATTGACTCTGAAGCATGAATGTAATGTTTTGGGTGAGTAACGGCTTTTTGCAGACATCCAATACAGTTCAGGTAGACAGTTGTGACTCGCAAATGAATTTGCAAAAGAGGATCACTGTAAATAACGTCTCTATCATATAAAGCAGTTCCACAAGAGGGCGCTGTGGCTCCATACTGTTTAACTACAGGGATGTTTTACTGCAGCGACACTGGGTGGAGATGATCTTCATTAAAGCATGAGGGGGGGTAGAAAGATGTCTGTGATGTTGGTCAATTGCTATAAGACTTTTTATACAGTTTTTTAAAATGTTTTTAGGAGGTTGTTTTTATGTTATTAAAATGTTATTACACTTTTCACCTGTTTATACTTTGTGTTAAATCCAGAAGGAATCAAACCATGGATGAATAAAAGTTTGAAAAATGACAGTAGAAAGAAGAACAATTTATATGAATATTTTATTTTGAAAAACGAAAAAACGGAGAAAAGTAAAAATTATAAACACAAATTTAAGAAAGAATATGGACAACAAGACTCAACACTACAGGTGTGTTTTACTGCAGCGATACACACTGGGTGGAGATGATCTTCATTAAAGCATGAAGGGGGGGGGGGGGCAGGGGGGGGTAGAAAGATGTCTGTGATGTCGGTCAATTGCCTTAAGCTATGGAGACACCAACCGCTAAATCACCTCATTCTACCGGAGATTTACGTTGATGAATAATGTAGAACTGAAGTTTCTTCGAGCAGCAAGAACCCAGTTGTTTGTGTCTGTGGGTGTCCGCAGGTAGACACGGTCATATGTTAAAGAGATGCTAATGTCACACACACACCCCATCTTTAATACAGATCAAACTAATGGAGTCAAACCTGCTGCTGTCTATCCTGCTGTCTATCAACAGAGCGGATCCTAATGGAGCGTTGAAGTAAACAGACAAGTGTGTGTGTTTGTGTTTTTGTGTGTGTGGGTGTGTATGTGTGTTTGAGCGTGTATATGTGTTCGCGTGTGTTTGTGTGTGTGTGTTTGCGTGTGTGTTTGCGTGTGTGTGTTTGCGTGTGTGTGTTTGCGTGTGTTTGTGTGTGTGTGTGACAGGACGGGCAGTCAAGCGTGAATATCAATATCACCACATCAGCGTCCTCATTTGACTTTGACAGAGTTGAGGAAGTAATGGATGTTTCACTAGGAGGATGTTCAAGATGTTCAGGATGTTCAGGATGTTCAGGATGTTCAGGATATTCAGGATGTTCAGGATATTCAGGATGTTCAGGATATTCATGATATTCAGGATGTTCAGGATGTTCAGGATATTCAGGATATTCAAGCAGGAGGATGTTCAGGCAGGAGGATGTTCAGGATGTTCAGGATGTTCAGGATATTCAGGCAGGAGGATGTTAAGGATATTCAGGATGTTCAGGAAGGAGGATGTTCAGGATGTTCAGGATGTTCAGGATATTCAGGATGTTCAGGATATTCAGGATGATCAGGATGTTCAGGCAGGAGGATGTTCAGGATGTTCAGGATATTCAGGATGTTCAGGATATTCAGGATGTTCAGGATGTTCAGGCAGGAGGATGTTCAGGATGTTCAGGATGTTCAGGATGTTCAGGATATTCAGGATGTTCAGGATGTTCCGGATGTTCAGGCAGGAGGATGTTCAGGATGTTCAGGATATTCAGGATGTTCAGGATGTTCAGGCAGGAGGATGTTCAGGATGTTCAGGATGTTCAGGATGTTCAGGATATTCAGGATGTTCAGGATGTTCCGGATGTTCAGGCAGGAGGATGTTCAGGATATTCAGGATGTTCAGGATGTTCAGGCAGGAGGATGTTCAGGATGTTCAGGATGTTCAGGATGTTCAGTATGTTCAGGATGTTCAGGATATTCAGGATGTTCAGGATGTTCCGGATGTTCAGGCAGGAGGATGTTCAGGATGTTCAGGATATTCAGGATGTTCAGGATGTTCAGGCAGGAGGATATTCAGGATGTTCAGGATGTTCAGGATGTTCAGGATATTCAGGATGTTCAGGATGTTCCGGATGTTCAGGCAGGAGGATGTTCAGGATGTTCAGTATGTTCATCTCGTTCATCAGAGGTTTGACCTGGAAGAGCAACACAGCTGCTATTTGGTTTGTCCGATGTCTTAATAATAGTGAGGATGCACACACACACACGCACACACGCACACACATGCACACAGACACACACACACACACATACACACGCACACACACATGCACACACACACATGCACACAGACACACACCACCAACTCTTACATCAGGCTGGATCTCTGTGATCCCAGATGAAACAAGTTGACCAGCTGGGACTCACACACACACACACACACACGGAGACGCACACACGTGCTCAAACACACACTCACCATAAAGACTGGCACACGCTCACACATGCAGACACACAGTCACATGTTCACACAAACACACTCACATACTCACACTTATGCTGGTGACCTGAGGAGTCTCCTAGGCGACCGCTCACAGACACACATTCCAGGGATTCCAGTTAGATAATTGGCACAAACATGCATGAACTGATTTACACACGCAAGAAATCATGCACATGCACACACAAACACACACATGGAATTGAAGGTCGGAAGGTCAATTTTGAACTTTGCAAATGAACATTATGCTAATATTTGTTACATTTCTCAAGCAGAGCTTTTGGCTTTGTCACCAATTAGGGAGGTGGAGGGAGGGAAGGAGCGAGGGAGGGGAGGGATTTAAATAAATCTTCTAACTGACTGTAACCTTTATAGAGTTGCCAGTTTGTGAAGGTGTGACGTGGATCAGTCATGTGACTCCACAGGGAGAACAGAAGTGTCAATAACTCTTAACTTAACACACTCACACACACAGAGACAGACACACACACAGAGAGACACACAGACAGAGAGAGACACTCACAGACAGAGACACACACAGACACACACAGAGGAACACACACAGACAGACACACACACAGACAGAGACACACAGAGACACACACAAACACACACAGAGACACACTCACACACACAGACGCACACAGACAGACACACACACAGACACACACACAGACACACACAGACAGAGACAAACACAGACACACACACACACAGACACACTCATGCCAGATGAACTTGTTGGCAGAATCTCTCTCCCACCATGTTGGAAGGACAGAAAACAGAGAGTCTATTGTGACCTTCTGATAGGCTGGTGACGCCCTCCTCTTTTTCTCTCTTCCCTCCCTCCTCTCTCTCCTCTTCCCCCCCTCCTCTCTCTCCCTTGTGTCTGTGTGTGTGTGAAGGATGTCTGTGTGTCCGTATGTGTGTGTATGTGTCTGTGTGTGTGTGTGTGTGTGTGTGTGTGAAGTGTGGGTTTCTCATATGGAAGACATAGAGAAGCAGTGTAATAATAATAGCTGTAATAAGTATAAATTAGTGCAGTGACAGAGTAACAGCGGAGCCTGTTTTGGTGCTGCAGATTGCAAACTACCCAGTAACAAGTTCCACTAACGAGCTTGTTAGCATAATCTCCAACCTTGTTACTGCTCTGACCAATCACAGGGATCCCAGGGCAAGAGATATGGAAACGAAAAGGAAGAAGAGAGTGGGGGGTGGGGGGGAATAATACTATCATACCATGACAGCTACCAAATAACACATAAAATAGACTATAGTCACAGTAATACACACACACACAGGACACACCTACTGAAAGACACACACACAGACACACACACAGACACACACACACACACACAGACACACACACACACAGTTATCTCACTCTCTCATAAAAACGACATCTGGCTCCTAAACAGTTATTGTGTCTCTTGTAACTGTTGAGACAGTTGAGCTACACAGTCATAAATACAGACTAATATCCAGGTTATGGGTCTGTGATGAGTGTGTGTGTGGTGTGTGTGGTGTGTGTGTTCCTAGGCCTGCAGCAGTATACATGTTGAAGGCTTCAGTCTCTGTTCTGGACAGATTAAGCAGGTCAGTGTTGCAGCTCTCTGATTGGCTAATGTTTTTGTTGTTGTTTGTTCGTAGGTCGGCAGCAAAGAAGAAAACTCGTCGCCGTGGTGATCGTATTCTGTTTTTATTTGGCGCATGGTTGCCATGGTTTTACTGATGTCATGTTTGTTTTTATAATTTAACATACACACACAAACAGACACACACACACACACAGACACACACACACACTGCAGAGGCTTGTGGTAGGTTAGAGTTGACTAAAAGACTACATCTCCCACAACTCTTAATAAAAGACTACACTACCCTCATGCCTCCCTCCCTCTCTCCCCTTATCTCTCCATCCCCTCTCTCTCTTCCTCTCTCCCCTTATCTCTCCCATCCCCTCTCTCTCTCCCTCTCTCCCCTTAGCTCTCCCATCCTCTCTCTCTCCCTCTCTCCCCTTAGCTCTCCCATCCTCTCTCTATCCCTCTCTCCCCTTATCTCTCCCATCCCCTCTCTCTCTCTCCCCCTTAGCTCTCCCATCCTCTCTCTCTCCCTCTCTCCCCTTAGCTCTCCCATCCTCTCTCTATCCCTCTCTCCCCTTAGCTCTCCCATCCTCTCTCTCTCCCTCTCTCCCTCCTTATCCCTACCTCTTTCTCCCTCTCTCCCAGATCCTAACAGCAGCATATACCCTACTCTTCCCCCTCCTCTGTCCTGGTGAACTGACTTTAATGAGCATTATCGCCAGCTAATGGGAATTATAATTAGTCAGATGAAGAAGATTATCTGGGAATAATTAGCTGAGTGTCGTCTTAAATCAGAATGACAGAGGGAGATGAACATGGGGAAGAGGGGGGAGGAGGAGGGGAGGAGAGGGGAGGAGGGGAGGTTAGAGGAGAGGAAGGAAAGGGAGAGGAGGGGGAGGAGAGGGAAGGAGGGGAAGGAAGGGGAGAGGAAAGAGGACAAACAGACTAGATTCTGAGAGACCATGTGCATGTGTGTGTGCATGTGTGTGTGTGTGTGTGTGTGTGCGTGTGTGTGTGAGAGAGACGTTACTGGCGCTGTGATCTTCACAGGACAGCGTTGGTTGGGTGAAAGTATTCAGTTAGTTTCTGATCAGAACATATTGATCGGTAAGGCTACACTTTGACCGCTATATCGAGGCCTGGAAAAAATGGTCTGACCATTGTTTATTTTATTTTTATTTAACCTTTATTTCACCAGGAAGGTCCCATTGAGTTACAGTAACTCTTCTCACAGGGAGTCCTGGCCAAGACAGGCAGCAGAAAAGAAGTTGCAGAATTTGCACAAGGCCACACACACACACAAACAAAGTACACCACAATTTACACTATAATGCTAAAAATTACACTTCATGACAGGCTATATAAAAACAAGCTAATACATATAGCTAAATAAATAAAAGTTAATAATAAATAATAAAAATAAATAGATAAAAAGCATCAGGTTAAAAACAGTTGCAATGTTCTTTTAGAGTTGATTGCAACATGTTTTTAAAGGTACTGAGTGGTGGGAGTGATTCCAGCTTTAGAGTGACTTGAAGTTCATTCCAGAACTTTGGTGCATATGATGAGAAAGCTGTTGTACCCAGTTGCGTTCTTGTTAGTGATGTGGTTAATAACATATATTCTGATGACCTTATTTTGTAAACACTGTTACGGAAGGAAAGCAAATTTGAAATGTAAAGGGGTAGTTTACCCATTAGTGCTTTCGCAATAAAAATCAGTGCATGTAGTTTCCTTCTAAGGGAGAGGGAGGGCCATTGTACAGCCTCATACAGAGTACAGTGGTGAGTTCTAGCTGGGGCACCTGTGATGTGACTGTGATTGTGAGGAATGTAACCCACTCTAACTGTACATTTTCCTGTCATAAAAAAAAAAAAGTATTATTCTTGAACCCTGTTGTACTTGTATTCTAGTATCGCCCATGCCTGCCCTACGTGTATCTTTGTCTGTTTGTTTGTTATCACTAAACCTGAAAAACAAATAAAAAGAAAGTTTCAAAAAAAAGAACATATTGATCGGTAAATATTTATTTTGGCGCTGGGTAGCTGAAGGAGTTAGTTAGTTTTGCTTTGTCCTGAAACAGATGAGTTAGTTTATACCTTAGAGTTTAGAGAAAAGGATGAGAGAGACGAGAAGCTGAGAGGAGAGGGAGAAAGAGGGAGAGAGGGGGAGGAGAGAGGTGGAGAGAGGGGGAGGAGAGAGGGAGAGAAGGGGGTGTGGGACTGCATCTCACAGCAGTCCTCCTCTCTCATAATCTCTTGTGATCTTGATGTTATTAACATACTTGTTTGTTTTTGTTTTAATATCTCTTTCATCTCATCCCAGCGCTTCCTGTCTGAGGATGAGGATGTCACTGAGGTCACCATGGAGATATCCTTCTGCATAAACCTGTCTTATTACGAGAGAATCATTTTCTGCCTCCTCCCCTTCCTCCTTCTCCTCCCTCTCCTCCCTCTCCTCCCCTCCCTCACCCTGCCTCTCCTCCATCTCCTTCCCTCCTCCCTCTCCTCCCTCTCCCTGCCTCTCCTCCCTCTCCTCCCCTCCTCCCTCTCCTCCCTCTCCCTGCCTCTCCTCCCTCTCCTCCCCTCCTCCCTCTCCTCCCTCTCCTCCCCTCCTCCTCTCCTCCCTCTCCACCCCTCCTCCCCTCCTCCCTCTCCTCCATCTCCTCCCCTCCTCCCTCTCCTCCTCCCTCTCCTCCTCCCTCTCCTCCTCCTCTCCTCCCTCTCCTCCCTCTCCTCCCCTCCTCCCTCTCCTCCCTCTCCTCCCCTCCTCCCTCTCCTCCCTCTCCTCCCCTCCTCCCTCTCCTCCCTCTCCTCCCCTCCTCCCTCTCCTCCCTCCCTCCCTCCCCTCTGCTAGGTATTGACAGGTATGAGAGTCTTTTCTCCCTGAGAGACCTCCTGCAGGTCTGGATCACAACCGAGCTTAGCCCAAGATCCTCAGTCTCACTGCTCTCTGCCGACACACACACACTCTAACACACACACACACACACACCTCTCTGCCGACACACACACACACCTCTCTGCCGACACACACACACACCTCTCTGCCGACACAC
>CM059335.1:6175386-6187886 GCA_030340685.1 Protosalanx chinensis | reverse complement strand
TCTCTAAGTGTCTCTTCATAGCTCCTCCTCTCCCTCCTTCCCTCTCTGAGTGTCTCTCTTCATCTCTCCTCCTCTCCCTCCTTCCTTCTCTAAGTGTCTCTCTTCATCTCTCCTCCTCTCCCTCCTTCTTTCTCTAAGTGTCTCTCTTCATCTCTCCTCCTCTCCCTCCTTCCCTCTCTAAGTGTCTCTCTTCATCTCTCCTCCTCTCCCTCCTTCCTTCTCTAAGTGTCTCTCTTCATCTCTCCTCCTCTCCCTCCTTCTTTCTCTAAGTGTCTCTCTTCATCTCTCCTCCTCTCCCTCCTTCCTTCTCCAAGTGTCTCTCTTCATTGCTCCTCCTCTCCCTCCTTCCCTCTCTAAGTGCCTCTCTTCATCGCTCCTCCTCTCCCTCCTTCCCTCTCTTAGTGTCTCTCTTCATCTCTCCTCCTCTATCTAAGTGTCTCTCTTCATCTCTCCTCTCCCTCCTTCCTTCTCTAAGTGTCTCTCTCATCTCTCCTCCTCTCCCTCCTTCCCTCTCTAAGTGTCTCTCTTAATCTCTCCTCCTCTCCCTCCTCCTCCTTGTCTCTGGGTTCTGAATCTTCATACCTCTACTACTCTCCCTCATGATATCTGGGCAGGTCAGCTGGTACAGACTGGTGTTTACATGTGTGTGTAGCTGCTGTGTAGCTGCTGTGTAGCTGCTGTTGGTGTTGTTAGCTGGTACAGACTGCTGTTGTTAGCTGGTACAGACTGCTGTTGGTGTTGTTGGCTGGTACAGACTGCTGTTGTTAGCTGGTACAGACTGCTGTTGGTGTTGTTAGCTGGTACAGACTGCTGTTGGTGTTGTTAGCTGGTACAGACTGCTGTTGGTGTTGTTAGCTGGTACAGACTAGTGTTGTTAGCTGGTACAGACTGCTGTTGGTGTTGTTAGCTGGTACAGACTGCTGTTGGTGTTGTTAGCTGGTACAGACTGGTGTTGTTAGCTGGTACAGACTGCTGTTGGTGTTGTTAGCTGGTACAGACTGCTTTTGGTGTTGTTAGCTGGTACAGACTGGTGTTGTTAGCTGGTACAGACTGCTGTTGGCTCTGCACCAACACACTGATCACATCAAAGCAATATTTATTTCCTTCTCACACACCACAGTGGTTTCATGATAACATATCTTACAATGCTTTTATCCAAAGTGCCATACAGGGAGGGTTCTCTCCCTCCCTCCCTCCCTCCCTCCTCCTCCTGTCTCTCCCTCCTTCCTCCCTCCTTTCTCCCCTCCCTCCCTCCCTCCTTCCTCCCCCCTCCTCCCTCCCTTCTCCCTCTCTCCCTCCTCCTCCTGTCTCTCCCTCCTTCCTTCCTCCCTCCCTTTCTCCTCCCCTCCTCCCTCTCTCATCCCTCCCTCCTCCTCCTCCTCCTGTCTCTCCCTCCTTCCTCCCTCCCTTTCTCCTCCTCCTCCCTCCCTCCCTCTCTCTCTTGTCTAGTTCACTTCTATTTGGGTGGTTTTCTCTCTCTTGTTTCCAGTGTCTCTGTCCCACCAGGGTCTCATTACTGTAATCCAGTTTGTTCACGAGCAACACACTGCCCTCTCTCCTCCCTGTCTCCCCCCCTCCCTTCCCTTCCTTCCCTCCCTCCCTCCCCCTCCTCTCTCCCTCCTCTGCCACCACAGAGCCATCCTATCCTTGTGTAACCCTGCCCTTATCATACGTGGATCTGTAGTTTTTGTGCTGGTGTTATTGTAGTCCAGACTCATGTTGTGTGATCTCAGATCAGAGTGTGAGAAAACCTCCGCTTGTTTCCACATCAGAGGGGGAGCTGCTTGGTTACCAAGGTTACCCCCTCCTGGTCCCAGGCACGAGCTCCACAGTCAGATTAGAGAAGATTAGCTAATCTGTTTGATCATTTGACGTCTTCTCAGATGTGTGTTGGGTCAGAGCCTGACTCAGAATGCTGCTGATGTCCCGTTCACACAGATACAGTTAGATCATGCTGACATCTCACCTTTGACCTTTGTCTTCCAGCCTAACCTGGGTCGCCTGGGGATCCCTCATGGGGCCATCAACGCGAGAAGGTTGCCGTGGTTGCCGTGGACGACTGCGACATCGCCATGGCAATTCGCTTTGGCAGCCAGATAGGCAACTACACCTGTGCTGCCCAGGGAACACAGACTGGACAGAAGAAGTAAGACACACACCTACACACACACACACACACATTCTCTCACACACACACCGACACACACACTCACACATACCTACACACACTCTCTCTCACAAACACACACACACTGACACCACACTCTCACACACACACCGACACACACTCTCACACACACACCGACACACACCCTCACACACACCTACACACATTCTCTCTCACACACACACACACACACACCGACACACACTCTCACACACACACCGACACACACCCTCACACACACCTACACACATTCTCTCTCACACACACACACACACACCTACACACACTCTCTCTCCCACACACACACCTACACCCACTCTCTCACACACACACCGACACACACTCTCACACACACCTACACACACTCTCTCACACACACACCGACACACACTCTCACACACTCTCTCACACACACACCTACACACATTCTCTCACTCTCACACACACACACACACACCTACACACATTCTCTCACACACACACACACCTACACACACTCTCTCACACACACACACACTCTCACACACACCTACACCCACTCTCTCACACACACACCGACACACACTCTCACACACACCTACACCCACTCTCTCAGACACACACCGACACACACTCTCACACACACTCTCACACACTCTCTCACACACACACACACACACACCTACACACACTCTCTCACACACACACACACAACACTCTCACACACACCTACACCCACACTCTCACACACACACACACACACCTACACACATTCTCTCACACACACACACACCTACACACACTCTCTCACACACACACACACTCTCACACACACCTACACCCACTCTCTCAGACACACACCGACACACACTCTCACACACACTCTCACACACACTCTCTCACACACACACACCTACACACACAGCAGTAGTGGGATGAGCAGCAGCATGTTAGAACACAGAGCAGCAGCAGAGCAGCTTCTAACAGTCTTAATGAGGCTGGATTCCTCCAGGAACCTGGCGCTCCTATTGGCAGAGAGGTCCTTCATATGTGGCACTCCCCCCCTGCCCTCCCCCCGAGGCTCCTGAGGGCACAAGCTCGGGAAGGAAGCACACACGTGCCGACACACACACTACAACCCACACTCACACACACACCATTCCCCACAGCTACTGTGTGAAGCAGGAAGTACTGAGATGAAGGATTAAAGAACCTCCTGCTTTTCACAACCATTGTTCTCCAACAGTCACCAACACACACACACACTCACACACACACACAGACTCACACACACACACTCACACTCACTGTGTGTGATGGACTGTCAGCGTTGCGTCAGGTCATTAATCTCCAGCGTGTGGAAGTCTTTGATGTGGAGCTGAGAGGCTTGAACACTAAGAGGCTTCTACCCCTCTCTGCCTCTCCCTCTTTCTCCCCTCTCTCTCTCTCTCTCTCTCTCTCTCTCTCCCTCCTTATCTCTCTCTCTCTCCCTCCTTCTCTCTCTTTCTGTCTCTCTCCCCCCCTCTCTCTCTCTCTCTCTCCCTCCTTCTCTCTCTATCTCTCTCTCCCTCCTTCTCTCTCTGTCTCTCTCCCTCTCTCTCTCTCCCTCCTTCTCTCTCTCTCTCTCTCTCTCTCTCTCCCTCCTTCTCTCTCTCTCTGTCTCTCTCCCTCCTTCTCTCCCTCTCTCTCTCCCTCCTTCTCTCTCTCTCTCTCCCTCCTTCTCTCTCTCTGTCTCTCTCCCTCTCTCTCTCTCTCTCTCCTCCTTCTCTCTCTCTATCTCTCTCTCTCTCTATCTCTCTCTTTCTCTGTCTCTCTCTCTCTCCCTCCTTCTCTCTCTCTGTCTCTCTCTGCTCCTCTCTCTCTCTCTCTCTGCTCCCTCTCTGCTCCTCTCTGCAGGTCCCTGGATCTGACAGGCCCTCTGCTCCTGGGTGGAGTCCCAACCTCCCTGAAGATTTCCCCGTCCAGAACAGAGACTTTGTGGGCTGCATGAGGAACCTGAGCATCGACAGCAAGCCCACAGACATGGCTAGCTTCAATCGCTAACAATGGCACCACAGCAGGTTACTGAGTTAGCTTCTTTATTGCTAACAAGAGTTCCTATACAGTTTGGTCTGAACATCAACCATATACAGTATATATACATATATATATATATACTGTATATGTATAACATTATATTAAAAAAACTGGAAAGTCCGGTTCAAATGTGTGTCCATATGACTACTAGTCTTGTAATTCACAAGTGTGTGTGTGGTGTGTGTGGTGTGTGTGTGGTGTGTGGTGTATGTGTGTGGTGTGTGTGTGGTGTGTGTGTGGTGTGTGTGTGTGTGTGGTGTGTGTGGTGTGTGTGTGTGTGTGTGTGTGTGGTGTGTGTGGTGTGTGTGTGTCCACAGGCTGCCCAGCCAAGAAGAACTTCTGCTCCAGGATGTGTGTGTGAACGGAGGAGTGTGTCTGAACCTCTGGAACAGCTACTACTGTGACTGCCCTGCCGGGTGGGGGGCAAGAACTGCACTCAAGGTCAGAGGTCACAGAGCGTGTGTGTGTGTGTGAGTTTCAGGAAGTGTGTACGGTGGCGTGTGTGTGTGCGCGTTTCAGGAAATGTGTATGTGTGTGTGTGTGTTTTACACAATAGAAGAGGATTCCTCATTCTTCACATCTGGGTCAGCATCCTAAGGCGTGTCCTTCAGCGTGTGTGAGAGTGTGTGTGTGTGTGTGTGTTAACGTCTTGTAGGTTGCAGGGGAGTTTAGGAAGCAAACATTGGAGTTCATGGGCAAGTGTGTGTGTAGATAGAGATCAGAATGTGTGTGTGTGTGTATGATCTGTGTGTGTGTGTTAAGGAAATTAGTCTTCAGGTGGATCTGGACTGTGTGTGTGTGTTGTCTATATAGACGTGTTAATAATAGGATGTGTGTGTGTCTGTTGTGTGTGTGTGTTTCTGCTGTGTGTGTGCTGTGTGTCTGCTGTGTGTCTGCTGTGTGTGTGTGCTGTGTGTCTGCTGTGTGTCTGCTTTGTGTGTGTGTCTGCTGTGTGTGTGTGTCTGTGTATGTGTCTGTTGTGTGTGTCTGCTGTGTGTGTGTGTGTCTGCTGTGTGTGTGTGCTGTGTGTCTGCTGTGTGTCTGCTGTGTGTGTGTGTCTGCTGTGTGTGTGTGTCTGTGTATGTGTCTGTGTGTGTGTCTGCTGTGTGTGTGTGTGTCTGCTGTGTGTGTGTGCTGTGTGTCTGCTGTGTGTCTGCTGTGTGTGTGTGTCTGCTGTGTGTGTGTGTCTGTGTATGTGTCTGTTGTGTGTGTCTGCTGTGTGTGTGTGTCTGCTGTGTGTGTGTGTGTGTCTGCTGTGTGTGTGTGTGTCTGCTCTGTGTGTGTGTGTATTAGTGATGTCCCCCCTCAGTTCTATGATGGCAGGGCTCTGCTCTCCTGGCTGGACCCTGATCTGACCGTGTCCGTGCCCTGGTTCCTGGGTCTCATGTTCCGAACACGCCAAGCACACGGAACACTGCTGCAGGCTCACGCAGGAGACCTGTCCACTGTTCACCTGCTGGTGAGATACACACACACTCACACACACACTCACACACACACTCACACACACACTCACACACACACATACACACACACTCAGTCACACACACACCACACACACACACACACTCACACACACACTCACACTCACACACACACACTCACACACTCACTCACCACACACACACACACACACCACACACACACACTAACAGTGGTGTCCTCATCTCCAGGTGAGTGATCGTGTGGTGCGTGTGGAGGTGTCACTGGGTTCGGAGCGTGTGGCGGCCCTGTCCCTGCCACAGGGGCGGGTGGATGATGGAGAGTGGCATCACATCATGGTGGAGCTGCGGAGCATCAAGGAGGGACCTGACATCAAGTACCTGGCCCTGGTTACCCTGGACTACGACATGTCACGGTATGCACACACACACACACACACAGAGCTACACACATGTTGAGAAGTGCCCCAGATTATAATGTGTGTGTATGTATGTGTATGTGTGTGTCTGCTGTGTGTGTGTGTGTGTGTGTGTGTATGTGTCTGCTGTGTGTGTGTGTGTGTCTGCTGTGTGTGTGTGTGTGTCTGCTGTGTGTGTGTGTGTGTGTGTGTCTGCTGTGTGTGTGTGTGTGTGTGGTTCCAGGGCTCCATGGAGATAGGGACAGAGCTCCCAGGACTGAAGCTCAGGGCTCTGTATGTGGGGGGGCTGCCTGGGGAGGGGCACACTGTCCTGGATGGCTTCACTGGCTGTATACAGGTCAGTACACACACACACACCTGGTACACACACCTGGTACACACACACACCTGGTACACACACACACACACCTGGCACACACACCTGCCAGATATACATCTACTTACATATCTTACCTGTGTGTGTGTGTGTGTGTGTCTGTGTCTTTGTGTGTGTGTGTGTGTCAGGGCGTCCATGTGGGCCAGACCTCCAGTCCTCCAGGTCGTCTGCTGCAGAGGGGGGTGAAGCTGAGGGTGGAGGAGGGCTGTGACCTGGACGACCCCTGTGACACCAGCATCTGTCCTGAGAACAGTCACTGTTCAGACGACTGGAGCACCCACAGCTGTGTCTGCGACCCCGGTAACACACACACACACACATACACATACACTGTATACACACACACACACACTGGAGATACTCACACACACACTGTATACACACACACACAGTGGAGATACTCACACACACACACACTGGAGATACTCACACATACACTGTATACACACACACACAGTGGACATACTCACACACACACACACTGGAGATACTCACACATACACTGTATACACACACTGGAGATACTTACACATACACTGTATACACACACAGTGAAGATACTCACACACACACACACTGGAGACACTCACACATACACTGTATACATACACACACACACACACACACACACACTGGAGACACTCACACATACACTGTATACACACACACACAGTGGAGATACTCACACACACACACACACACACACACACACACACACACACACACTGGAGACACTCACACATACACTGTATACACACACACACACACTGGAGACACTCACACATACACTGTATACACACACACAGTGGAGATACTCACACATACACACACACACACACACACTGGAGACACTCACACATACACTGTATACATACACACACACACACACACACACTGGAGACACTCACACATACACTGTATACACACACACACAGTGGAGATACTCACACACACACACACACACACACACACACACACACTGGAGACACTCACACATACACTGTATACACACACACACACACTGGAGACACTCACACATACACTGTATACACACACACACACACACACACACACACTGGAGACACTCACACATACACTGTATACACACACACACACACACACTGGAGACACTCACACATACACTGTATACACACACACACCTTGGCAGCCGTGTGAGTGACCTCTGACCCCTGCAGGGTATTTTGGGCGGGAGTGTGTGACGCCTGCCACCTGAACCCCTGTGAACACGTGTCCACCTGCCTGCACAAGCCAGCTCCTCCCATGGATACACCTGCGAGTGTGGGAGCAACTACTACGGCCAGTACTGCCAGCACAAGTACAACTGGGAAGGGGGGGGGGGCGTGTGTGGAGATGTGTGTGTGTGTGTGTGTGTGGAGGTGTGTCCTGTTTGTGTGTGTGTGTGTGTCTATGTGTGGAGGTGTGTGTGTGTGTGTGGAGGTGTGTGTGTTTGGAGGTGTGTGTGGGTGTTTGTTTGTGTGTGTGTGTGTGTCCAGTGATCCTCTCTGAAATACCAACACTGATCCTGGGTCTGTTTTTCATTACAGCAGGAATTTGTTGGTGTTTACATTTAGTTTGTGTGCCAGTGTGTGTGTGCTAGTGTGTGTGTGTGTGTGTACCAGTGTGTGTGTGTGTGCTAGTGTGCTAGTGTGTGTGTGTGTGTGTGTGTGTGTGTGTGTGTGTGTGGAGGTGTGTGTCTGTGCCCACCCAGGTGTAAAACCAAATACAACAATTTTTTTTATTAAATGTTAAGTCTAAGGTATGTGTGTGTGTGTGTGTACGTGTGTGTGTGTTGGTACCAAACGCCGTGGAGAATGTTGATTCTTAGAATCACTTGTGACCTTATAAGGACGTGTCTGTAGAATGCTGTAGAACACCTGCACCCCTACCTACCTCCACCACACTCCCCCCTACCCCTACCTACCTCCACCACACTCCCCCCTACCCCTACCTACCTCCACCACACTCCCCCCTACCCCTACCTACCTCCACCACACTCCCCCCCCTACCCCTACCTACCTCCACCACACTCCCCCCTACCCCTACCTACCTCCACCACACTCCCCCCTACCCCTACCTACCTCCACCACACTCCCCCCCTACCCCTACCTACCTCCCCCACACTCCCCCCTACCCCTACCTACCTCCACCACACTCCCCCCTACCCCTACCTACCTCCACCACACTCCCCCCTACCCCCTACCTACCTCCACCACACTCCCCCCTACCCCTACCTACCCCCACCACACTCCCCCCTACCCCCAGCTACCCTCATCCCCTGTCACATTTAGGGCTTGGAAGACCTGTGTGTGTGTGTGTGTGTGTGTTCTCGGAGAGCAGTTTACTGTACAACCCTGATAACCATCAGGAACACCTGTGTAAAACACAGAGGAACCTTATGATGTCAGACAGGTTTACTGGCAGCCAGGACTCCTGGTGTGCTTACAGCATTAGCATACTGTAGCATTAGCAGACTGTAGCATTAGCAGACTGTAGCATTAGCATACTGTAGCATTAGCAGACTGTAGCATTAGCAGACTGTAGCATTAGCAGACTGTAGCATTAGCATACTGTAGCATTAGCATGTTGGGGTGCCCTTGATCTGACGTATGTCTGTCCTGCAGGGTGGAGAAGCCGTGTCCTCGGGCTGGTGGGGCAGCCCCATGTGTGGCCCCTGTAACTGTGACATCAGCAAGGGCTTCAACCCTGACTGCAACAAGACCAGCGGGGAGTGTCGTTGTAAGGTACATACTGTCATCCCTCTCCTCCTCATCCCTCTCTCCTCCTTATCCCTCTCCTCCTCATCCTCTCCTCCTCATCCCTTTCTCCTCATCCCTCTCCTCCTCATCCTCTCTCCTCATCCCTCTCTCCTCCTCATCCCTCTCTCCTCCTCATCCCTCTCTCCTCCTCATCCTCTCCTCCTCACCCTCTCTCCTCCTCATCCCTCCTCCTCATCCTCTCCTCCTCATCCCTCTCTCCTCCTCATCCTCTCTTCCTCATCCCTCTCTCCTCCTCATCCTCTCCTCATCCCTCTCTCCTCATCCTCTCCTCCTCATCCTCTCCTCCTCATCCCTTTCCTCCTCCTCCTCTCCTCATCCCTCTCTCATCCTCCTCCTCTCCTCCTCATCCTCTCCTCCTCATCCCTTTCCTCCTCCTCCTCTCCTCCTCATCCTCTCCTCCTCATCCTCTCCTCCTCATCCTCTCATCCTCTCCTCTTCATCCCTCTCTCCTCCTCATCCCTATCCTCCTCATCCTCCTCATCATCCCTCTCTCCTCCTCCCTCTCTCCTCATCCCTCTCTCCTCCTCATCCCTCTCTCCTCTTCATCCTCTCCTCCTCATCCCTTTCCTCCTCCTCCTCTCCTCCTCATTCCTCTCTCCTCCTCATCCCTCTCTTCCTCATTCCTCTCCTCCTCATCCTCTCCTCCTCATCCCTCTCTCCTCCTCATCCCCTCCTCCTCATCCCTCTCCTCCTCATCCCTCTCTCCTCCTCCCTCTCCTCATCCCTCTCTCCTCCTCATCCTCTCCTCCTCATCTTTTTCTCCTCATCATCCTCTCCTCTTCATCCCTCTCTCCTCCTCATCCCTCTCTTCTCCTCCCTCTCTCCTCCTCATCATCTCCTCCTCATCCTCTCCTCCTCATCCCTCTCCTCCCCTCCAGGAGAACTACTTCCAGCCCCAGGATGATGACAGCTGCCACCCCTGTGATTGCTTCTCTTTGGGGTCTGAGTTTCGAACCTGTGACCCTCTAACCGGCCAGTGTCCCTGTAAGGCCGGGGTCATAGGTCGCCAGTGCAATCGCTGTGACAACCCTTTGCTGAGGTCACCGCCAATGGCTGCCAGGGTATGTAGCTCCACCCTCATCTCCTGATTGGTTGGAGAGTTCCAGTTATCCAGGATGTAGAGGTTGTCGTTTCTTTTCTGCCTTTTCCCCTCCTCCCTCCCTCCCTCCCTCCCCCCCTTCCTCCCTCCCCCCCTCCCTCCTCCCTCCCCCTCCTCCCTCCTCCCCCTCCCTCCTCCTTCATCCATTATACAAACAATACCAGATATTGAGGTGCAGAGTTAAGCACATGATCAGATTCCAGCACTAACAGGCTTCAGTCTGCCTCTGAAAGCTGCTGCTGTTTATCTTATTAACCCAGATAAGGAAGCATGAAAGAGTGTGACTCACTGTGAGTGTGTGTGTGAGTGTGTGTGTGTGTGTGTTAGAAATATGAATAACTATTGTGTGATGTGCCCTCCTCTCTCCTGTCTCTCTCCTGGTCTGCAGTTGTCTATGAGGTCTGCCCTAAGGCCTTTGACGAAGGAATCTGGTGGCCCAAGACCAAATTTGGGCGTCCTGCTGCCATGAACTGTCCCAAGGGATCCCTGGGTGAGTAGATCTCTGTAGTAGATTTATTTGTAGTAGATCTCGCTTTAGTAGATCCCTCTGTAGTAGATCTATCTTTAGTGGCTCTTTCTTTAGTCGATCTCTGTAGGAGATTTATTTTGAGTAGATCTCTCTTCAGTAGGTCCCTCTGTAGTAGATCTATCTTTAGTGGATCTTTCTTTAGTAGATCTCTCTGTAGTAGATCTCTTTTAGTAGATCCCTCTGTAGTTGATCTCTCTATCGGAGAGAGAGGGAGAGAAGTGTGAGAGAGAGGGAGAGAGGTGTGACTGTAATAGAAGGATCTGCTGAAAGGGAGGTCACATTGTTGGAACAACAGAAGCATGTGGTGTCATTGATGCCATGCCAACCACTACTGAACACACACACACACACACGGTCATAAAGGCTGAACTCTAAAGAAGTGTGTGTCTCTTTGAGAGAGTGTGTGTGTCTGTATATTTGTGTGTGAGTGTGTGTCTGTGTGTGTGTGTTCTCAGAGACACAGACAGTTACTGCATCTTTACCCCCCTGGTTACCCCAACACCATGGCAACCGTTCTCCCAAACCTCCCTGAACTTTTATAGGATAACCTCCCTTTCACGCCCTCAGCCTCATCTGACGTGTGTGTGTGTGTGTGTCTGCGTCTGTGTGTGTGTCTCTGTGTGTGTCTGTGTGTGTGTGTCTGTGTGTGTCTGTGTGTTCTCAGGTACTGCTGTCCGTCACTGTAATGAGGAGAAGGGCTGGCTGCCTCCAGAGCTGTTTAACTGTACCAGCCTCTCTTTCAGCCTCCTCAACAAGATGGTACACACACACTGTCCTCAAACACACACTGTCCTCACACACACCTCAAACACACTGTCCTCACACACTCACACACACCTCAAACACACTGTCCTCACACACACACTCACCACAGTCACACACACTGTCCTCATACACACACTGTCCTTACACACTCACACACACCTCAAACACACTGTCCTCACACACACACTCACACGCACACACTGTTCACACACACACACAGCCAGCTCACCCCCCCCCCCCCCCCCCTCCCGTGTCTCTCTCTCCAGAATGAGGAGTTGAGTCGTAACGAGTCTGTGATGGATGCTGAGCGCTCCCTGGCCATCGTGCACGCGCTCCAGAACGCCACCAATCACACGCAGCGTTTCTACGGTAACGACGTGCGTGTGGGCTGGCAGCTCCTGGAGCGCGTGCTGCGGTACGAGAGCGAGCGGGACGGCTTCCAGCTCAGCGCCACCAGAGACGCTGACTTCAACCAGGTGAGGGGACACACACACACTGTAACACACACACTGTAACACACACACTGTAACACACACACTGTAACACACACACTGTAACACACACTCCTGTAACATACACACTGAAACCCACACACTGTAACACACAATGTAACACACACACTTGTGGCTATAGAAACACAGATATTCTACTAAGGATGTACTCTGCCCTCTAGTGACGCTGTCTGTAACTGTTTCCTTGTGTTTCTGTGTGTGTGTGTGTGTGTGCAGGACCTGGTGCGTGTGGGCAGTGCCCTCCTGACCCCTGGCACCAGGGATGTGTGGCAGGTCATTCAGAAGACAGAGAGGGGCAGCGCCGCCCTGCTGGGCGCCTTCCAGGACTACGCCAACAC
>CM059335.1:6152886-6170386 GCA_030340685.1 Protosalanx chinensis | reverse complement strand
TCCTTAGAGAAGTCAGGAGCCATGTAAGCATCACACACACACACAGGGACACACACACAGGGACACACACTCACATACATGCAAGTGACATTTACGTTTAGCAGATGAATATGAATCAAATGCCTGCCTGTGTGTGTGTGTGTCTCTGCCTGTGTGTGTGTGTGTCTCTCTCTCTGCCTGTGTGTGTGTGTGTGTCTCTCTGCCTGTGTGTGTGTGTGTCTCTGCCTGTGTGTGTGTCTCTCTGCCTGTGTGTGTGTGTGTCTCTGCCTGTGTGTGTGTGTGTCTCTCTCTCTCTCTGCCTGTGTGTGTGTGTGTCTCTGCCTGTGTGTGTGTGTGTCTCTCTGCCTGTGTGTGTGTCTCTGCCTGTGTGTGTGTGTCTCTCTGCCTGTGTGTGTGTGTCTCTGCCTGTGTGTGTCTCTCTGCCTGTGTGTGTGTGTGTGTGTCTCTCTGCCTGTGTGTGTGTGTGTGTGTCTCTGCCTGTGTGTGTCTCTCTGCCTGTGTGTGTGTGTGTGTGTCTCTGCCTGTGTGTGTCTCTCTGCCTGTGTGTGTGTGTCTCTCTGCCTGTGTGTGTGTGTGTGTCTCTCTGCCTGTGTGTGTGTCTCTCTGCCTGTGTGTGTGTGTGTCTCTCTACCTGTTTGTGTGTGTGTGTGTGTCTCTCTGCCTGTGTGTGTGTGTGTGTGTCTCCCTGCCTGTGTGTGTGTGTCTCTCTCTGCCTGTGTGTGTGTCTCTCTGCCTGTGTGTGTGTGTGTCTCTCTGCCTGTGTGTGTGTGTGTGTCTCTCTCTGCCTGTGTGTGTGTGTGTCTCTCTGCCTGTGTGTGTGTGTGTGTCTCTCTGCCTGTGTGTGTGTGTGTCCAGTCCGGCCCTCAGAACAGGCTTCGTCCTCCTGCTGCTCATCAGCGCCACCTGGCTGCTGGGTTTGATGGCGGTCAACAGTGATGTCATGACCTTCCACTACCTGTTCGCCATCTTCAGCTGTCTGCAGGTCAGCCAATAAGAACACAGCTACATCTGGGGACAACCAATAGGAACACAGCTACATCTGGGGACAACCAATAAGAACACCTTAAATTGGGATCTGATGTTTAACTCCATACATCCCCTCCTCTCTCCCCCCTCCTTCCCCCTCTCTCCCCCCCTCCCCCCGTCTCCCCCCTCCTCACCCCTCCTCCCCCCTTATCCCCCTCTCTCCCCCTCCTCCTCCCTTGCCCCTCCCCTCCCCCCTCTCTCCTCCTCCCTCTCTCCCCCCTCTCTCCCCCCCCTCCTCCTCCCTCTCCCCCCCTCCTCCCCCCTCTCTCCCCCCTCCAGGGAGTGCTCATCCTGCTGTTCCATGTGGTGTTCAGTGCGGAGGTGAGGAGGAATCTGAAGCGTGTGTTCACTGGGAAGAAGAGTTCAGCTGATGAGAGCAGCACGACCAGAGCCTCACTGCTGACGGTGAGAACACACACACACACACTGATAAACACACACACACACACTTTTAAACAGACACACACTGATAAACACACACACACACACTTTTAAACACACACACACAGATAAACTCACACACACACACACACACACACTTTTAAACACACACACAGTTATAAACACACACACTTTTAAACACACACACTTATAAACACACACTCACCCTTATACACAGACATAAAGATGGTCTATATACCTGTGAATCCTCCTAAATGATACCATATCCTCCCCCTCTCCTCCCCCAGCGCTCTCTGAACTGTAACAACACGTACACAGAGGATGGCCCTCTGTACCGCTCTGCCCTGGGGGAGTCCTGTGTCTCTCTGGACAGCACGCTCAGGTCAGCCCCCCCCCTCCCCTCCCCCCACCCCACACACTCCCTCAGGTCAGACACTGAGGTGTGCTGCTTCTCCTTTTACCTGTGCTCTCCACTCACGCCTCCTCTCCATCCTGCTCCCCTTTCCCTCTCCCCCTACCTCCCCCCCTCCTCCTGCAGGGAGGACTCAGGTCAGAAGCCCAGCGTGTCTTCAGGGACAGCGAAGGCTGGACTCACTGATCTGGACGGTCCTCTGTTCCATCGGAACGGCACCAAGGGAGACGGTAGGACGACCCGCCTCAGAGAACTGATGTTAGCTGGATCCTACCTAGCATGGACCAATACTCAGCTGACATTTTTCTTTCTTACCAATCCCTCCCTCTCCTCCCCCCCTCCCTCCCTCCTCTTTCCCTCCCTCCCTCCCCTCCTTCCCTCCCCCCTCCTCCCTCCCTCCCTCCCTCCCTCCCCCCCTCCCTCCCTCCCTCCCCCCTCCTCCCTTCCTCCCTCCCCCTCTCTCCCTCCCTCCCCCCGCCTACTTCCCTCCTCTCCTCCCCCCCTCCCTCCCTCCAGACTCAGACTCGGACAGTGAGCTCTCAGTGGATGACCACAGCTCCTCCTACGCCTCGTCACAATCCTCAGACAGCGAAGACGACGACCTGGACGTCAAACCCAAGTGGAACAACGAGAGGCAGCCTCAACACAGCACCCCTCAACACAGCACCCCTGTACACAGCACCCCTGTACACAGCACCCCTAAAGGTAAACACTCCCTGTAAACCACCTAAACACAGCACCCCTGTACACAGCACCCCTCAACACAGCACCTCTCAACACAGCACCCCTGAACACAGCACCCCTAAAGGTAAACACTCCCTCTAAACCACCTCAACACAGCACCCCTGTACACAGCACCCCTAAAGGTAAACACTCCCTCTAAACCACCTCAACACAGCACCCCTGTACACAGCACCCCTAAAGGTAAACACTCCTTGTAAACCAGCTCAACACAGCACCCCTCTACCCTGCGCTCCCTCTGGCTCACACCTCTTCCTCTCCTGTCCCAGTGGAAGCAGTGTCCAATCACGTGAAGCCTTACTGGCCCACGGAGGCGACGACAGCCAGTGACAGCGAGGATCTGGGGGGGGCGGAGCAGCTGAAGGTGGAGACCAAGGTGAACGTGGAACTGCACCAGGAGAACCAGCTGAAGAACCTAGGAGAACCCTCCCAGGAGAACCCCAGCAGGGACACCCCGTCTAGTGGAACCAACAGTAACAGCAACCACCTGCCTGAGAGGAAGGGTGAGAACGTTCACTCATTCACTCATACTAGCAGCCAGCAAGCACACATTCACCCCCTCATTCATTCACATTCACTTCATCTGTACACTGATTCAACCCCTAGCTTCAGTTTAACTCTCTGTACCTCCTCCCCCCCTCCCCCCCCCCCCCCCCCCAGGGATCCTGAAGAACAAAATCTCCTACCCCCCCCCTCTGACCGACAAAAACATGAAGAACAAGCTGAGAGAGAAACTAGGGGACTATAACCCCCCCACCATCTCCCCTCCCCCCACCATCTCCCCTCCCCCCGCGCCCCCCTCCACCACCGTCCCCCAGTCCCGCCCCCCCTCCATAACCTCCAACGACGGCATGCGCGCCGTCTCCCATGGCAACAGCGTGGTCATCATCAAACCCGCCCAGCGCCCGGTCCCGCCCCCTCGGGAGCAGCAGAACGGGGGCGTGGCCATGAGCCTGAAGTTAGGCACCATCAACGGCGGCAACGAATCAGACTCAGAGTGGGTAGTCACATGACTCGTGATGTCATTTTGTGGTTGTGTGGTTGTTTCTTTCCTGTCCCTTCCTGAGTGTGTGTGAGTGTTTGTGCGGTTGTCATGGTAACACTAATAGAACATGCACAGTTGGCTGCATGAGCACATGATCTGTGTGACAGCATGGATGAACCCAGCTCACTGCAAGGTTGCATGTTGTTATGCATCCTGCATTAAACTAACCTGGCATGTCTCTCCCTCTACCCCTCCTCTCTCTCCACCTTCATCCCTCCCCCCTGCACCCTCTATCCCTCCCTCCCCCCTGCACCCTCTATCCCTCCCTCCCCCCTGCACCCTCTATCCCTCCCTCCCCCCTGCACCCTCTATCACTTCCTCCCCCCTGCACCCTCTATCCCTCCCTCCCCCCTGCACACCCCCATCCCTCCCCCCTGCACCCTCTATCCCTCCCTCCCCCTTGCACACCCCATCCCTCCCCCCTGCATCCTCTATCCCTCCCTCCCCCCTGCACCCTCTATCCCTCCCTCCCCCCTGCACACCCCATCCCTTCACCCCTCCCTGTCTCCTGCACACCCTCATCCCTCCCCCCTGCACCCTCTATCACTCCCTCCCCCCTGCACCCCCCCCATCCTTGCACCTCCCCATCCCTACCTCCTGCACACCCCATCCCTTCACCCCTCCCCCCCCCCCCGCCTCCTGCACACCCTACATCCCTCCCCCCTCTACCTCCCCTCCCTCCCCCCTACAGAGGCAGTAATGAAACTTCGATCTGACCCACCAGGAAAATCAGCCTTCCTCTGTGAGGAGGAGTGGAGGGGAGGACAGAGAGACACAGAGAGAGGGGGGGGGAGAGGGGAGAGAAAAAGAGACACGATGAAGGAGAGGAGGCCACAGGACTCCTCCCCCTCCTCCCATCTCCCCGGGGGGAGACAGAGAAGAAAGCAGGCTTTAAGCCTTCCAGTATCAAGGAAACAGCGGAAGTACAGAACTGATAAAGGGAAAGATTCTAAGAGGGGATTCTCCAGATCACACGGAGCCCCTCCCCCCTCCGTGCCAAACCACTACAAGGGCTGGGGGCAAAGACTCCAGCCCCCAGAATGCACTGTGATAAGTGAACGATGTGACTTCTTCCTGAGTCAATCAGCACAGACTCATGACATCACTGTGAGAGCAAGCTGGACTGAAGCTGCTGTAGGCTAGGACAAGAAGAGGACTACGTATCCCAGGGGGCACTGCAGGATTATTTTTTTTACTATCGTCTTCTTATTCCCCAGAATACATCTCAGTTTTGAGGGTCTGTATGGGTTTAGCATCACTTCAGATGAACTCTGTTCTCTGCTGTCCAGATGGAATTGCACTTTGTGTCTTATTGTTTGAGTCACAACCTACTGTACTTAATGCTGTATTCACACACTGGACTATCAGATCAGACTAGCTAACCCAGACTCGCTAACCTATACTAGTTAACCCAGACCAGTTAACCCAGACTAGTTAACTCAAGTTAGCCCACTAAGTGCCCTTTCAGTCTTCTGCCAGCCTCAGCCTCATCACAATGTTTTAGTGTAATTACTTTGTAGATATTTCCAAAAGAAATGTTATATTTTGTATTTGAACGGTGTCTTTTATGAAAGGAAAATAAGTACATATGTGTAAATTGAAAATGATTTTCTGAAACTTTTTTTAAAAGAGAAAATTAGAAAAAAAAAGAAGAAAATAATTCTGATTGTAGAAAAATCATGTTGAAGATCAAAACTTGTGCCTTTGTCCAACAAACACACAGACACACACTTTTATTAACGTAACCGAGCCAGAATTGTAGCTGAATAGTTTGGGAACAACTTCATGTGTGAAATTTAGCAGGAATGCACACGTATCACACACACAAAGTACTGCACACACACACAAGTACTACACACACCAGACACACACACACCGTCCACTGTCTTTATTTTTATAACCTGGTTTTTGTGTTGGACTTCCTGTTCCTGCTCAGACACACTGGAACTGTTCTGTATCATATGTATATTTATTGACATGGTTTTAAGACACTGTAAACTGATGATTGTGAACAATTAAAAAGACACTCTGAATTTGTAAAAACTGTTAAAAACAAAAAAACGTGTCTGTGGCTGAGATGATGTTGAATAGTTAGAACAACTTCACTGTGTCAGGAACCATAAAGATATCTGACTATCTGCTGACCAGGGCCTGTGTGTGGGAGGGAGGGGGAGGGGGGGGGGAGAGGGAGGGGGGGGGGAAGGAGAGGAAGAGAGAGGGGGAGAGGCTGAGAAAGAGAGAGACAGAGAGTGAGAGAGGCTGTATGGGTGATTAATCCCTATGGAACAATGGTACCAAGCAGTACTTGAGTATCCAGTCAGTCTGAAGGTCAGAGCTCTCCTCCTACTCCTCCTCTCCTCCTCACCCTGCTCTCCTCCTCCTCTCCTCCTGCTCTCCTCCTCCTCTCCTCCTGCTCTCCTCCCTCCTCGCCTCCTACTCTCATTCTCCTACTCCTCCTTTCCTCCTGCTCTCCTCCTGCTCTCCTCCTCCTCTCCTCCTGCTCTGCTCCTGCTCTCCTCCTCCTGCTCTATCTGTTTCTCTGACTGAAGTCATGGGAGACAAAAGCACCAAAGTGAGTTTGAGTTACTGGGTTTCCTCAGACACCAACCAGAACAGGGCAGATTTCAAAGGTCTCTGTGATGAATGTGTCTTTAACAGGGCAGCAAAGATAACCTCTTGTCCTTTAAGCTTTAGATAATGGACAGAGTCTATATCACTGACGAGTTGGAGGATTTTCCAGACGATTTAAGTGTCTTGAGACGCTTTCTGAAAGACAAACCAGATGTTAACGCTGATAAACTTTGAACATGGATCATTTTCAAGGTTTTGAACCTCGCAGGTTCGGGTAGTTAGCACGAGGCTGGCCCTGGATGGTCCGCGCGCCCTCTGGCCTGCATTCCAACCATAAGCTCGCGACGTTTATTACCTTTCTGTTGGCGCGAGCTGGAATCTATGTCTTCAAACCGGGGCGGGATCAGACCGGAGCACTTTACAGCCGTGCTTCAAAAGCCCGCCAAGTAAAATTAGTAACGGTTAACGGAGTTCATCTAAAGCCTCTTCTGCCTCTGGACAAGATCTGAAGTGTTTCTGAAACAGACACGAGATAAAGAAGTATCGGTATTAACGGACAGAAAATAACAGTTCCATCTTTCAGACCGTGACTCACAGGGAGTTTCACGTTAACGGCTTTTCTTCTCCTGACAGTTCAGAGCGAGGCAGGTAAAGGGATTCGGTGAAAGGTCACCGCGCGCGGGCCTGCATCCTGTTTTAACCGGTCAGGTTACGGATGGACAACGGCGCGAGCGTCGCCTTGACGACCACACCCTCCCTGGGGCAAGTGAAGGCGGGCTGGTAGCCATGGAAACACAGAATAGCCTAAAAACTTATTATTTGGGCTAATTTCCCTAAAGAGGAATGAATAAAGGACAGCTTTATTTATTAAGATAGTTCTTTACTAAACAGAGTCGTTAGTCTTTCATGATCTTTCTCTCCTCCAAACTCCTCGTTCTTATCTACATCAGACTCCCCGCCGTTACCGTGAATTATTCAGGTACCGAGGATCAGGTGTCCCTGATAAGGAATCCTACAGCCCCACCTAGTGGGAGACTGGTGGAACTGCTATTTATCTAGTGGAAAAATGTATTTCTTATTAAGATATCGTTATTACATTTAAATGAGATAAGTAGACTGTTCTGTTTTGCGCAGTTCAGTCTGATAAAGAATCTGAGAAGAGGATACCCAGAAAAAAGGTGATACAAAATCTGTATCTACATCTTTGCTTAATCTGGTCTAATGTCAAAGGGCACTGCTGTTCATATAAAGTAAGACTTTAGACTTAAAGAGCAGAAGTGTCTCTCAGCTCAGATCAGGTAGAACAGTTATTATTATGTTAATTGCACAACACCGGATCACAAACTCGGTAAGTCTTCTGCGTCTCCTTTAAGAACGGAGACACTCTCCTCCTGCCAGTCTCGTGCGTGCGTGTGTATGTGTGAGGGCTCTGACACTACCGGGAGCAACTAACGGTGCTGTCGTAGTCACGGAGACAGGGGTGATCTCGAGGGGGGAAACTGGCATTTACCGAAAAAGCGAACAGAGGCTGGCGGAGGTGAAGCGTTGCGGTGGTCTCGTGAAGAGGACGGTATCACTGTGAGGTCTTCTACCGTTTGCACGATAAGCGCTCGTGCTGGCATGCAGGCGGGCGGGCAGGCTAACGGGAGGACCGTGCGGGTTTAAAGCTGTTTAAATCAGCAGGTGCACGAGGGAACAACCGAAGACAATCTCGGTGTTCATGAAACTTCGCTACGGTTCACGTGCTGGGTAAGACGCCGTTTAATTGACATTAAGACACATTTGACTGTTTAAGAAGGCGTGTTTGGATCAGGCAGCTCATTAATGCGGAATAGGAATGTGTTCAGATGCAGGGTGACATCTGATGTTACATTCGTAGTCGCTCGCGCACGGTAACATTGGGAGACAGACTGTTGCGCACGCACATTGCAAAGTCTCTCCGGTCACCGTGTCAGTGATCGTGTCTTGATTAACGACAAGCTGTTTCCAAGCCGTGCTTGAGTTCAGGCCTAAGCTGCCGTTATGTGTCGCCTGCTTCCCGCCCCTGCTGTCCCAGGGGGCACGCGGGCACGATCGACTCTTGTCGGTAGGAAGCGAGCTGTACGAGGCCACGCTAATGTGGTTAACGGAGAGTTGCAGGCCGGGTGATGAGCTCCATCATCGACTGTGATTTAGGAGCAGGCGGGCCTCATCAGAACCACAGAGGTCCCACTGTAACAGGTCCCACTGTAACAGGTCCCACTGTAACAGGTCCCACTGTAACAGGTCCCACTGTAACAGATCCCACTGTAACAGGTCCCACTGTAACAGATTCCACTGTAACAGGTCCCTCTGTAACAGAGGTCCCACTGTAACAGGTCTCACTGTAACAGATCCCACTGTAACAGATCCCACTGTAACAGAGGTCCCACTGTAACAGGTCCCACTGTAACAGATCCCTCTGTAACAGAGGTCCCACTGTAACAGGTCTCACTGTAACAGATCCCACTGTAACAGATCCCTCTGTAACAGAGGTCCCACTGTAACAGATCCCACTGTAACAGGTCGCACTGTAACAGGTCTCACTGTAACAGGTCCCACTGTAACAGGTCCCACTGTAACAGGTCCCACTGTAACAGGTCCCACTGTAACAGATCCCACTGTAACAGAGGTCCCACTGTAACAGGTCCCACTGTAACAGGTCCCACTGTAACAGGTCCCACTGTAACAGGTCCCACTGTAACAGATCCCACTGTAACAGATCCCTCTGTAACAGAGGTCCCACTGTATCAGGTCCCACTGTATCAGGTCCCACTGTAACAGGTCCCACTGTAACAGGTCCCACTGTAACAGATCCCACTGTAACAGATCCCACTGTAACAGGTCCCACTGTAACAGGTCCCACTGTAACAGGTCTCACTGTATCAGGTCCCACTGTAACAGGTCCCACTGTATCAGGTCCCACTGTAACAGGTCCCACTGTAACAGGTCTCACTGTAACAGATCCCACTGTAACAGATCCCTCTGTAACAGAGGTCCCACTGTAACAGGTCGCACTGTAACAGGTCTCACTGTAACAGGTCGCACTGTAACAGGTCTCACTGTAACAGGTCTCACTGTAACAGGTCCCACTGTAACAGGTCCCACTGTAACAGGTCCCACTGTAACAGGTCCCACTGTAACAGATCCCACTGTAACAGGTCCCACTGTAACAGGTCTCACTGTATCAGGTCCCACTGTAACAGGTCCCACTGTAACAGGTCCCACTGTAACAGGTCCCACTGTAACAGAGGTCCCACTGTAACAGGTTCCACTGTAACAGGTCCCACTGTAACAGGTCCCACTGTAACAGATCCCACTGTAACAGGTCCCACTGTAACAGGTCCCACTGTAACAGGTCCCACTGTAACAGATCCCACTGTAACAGGTCCCACTGTAACAGGTCCCACTGTATTAGGAGGGGTCAGAGCTGCAGTCAGGGGTCAGGCTGGGTCAGGGTTAAAGCTGGGGTCAGGGGTCAGGGTCCTGTGAGGTGTGCTGGGTGGTTGTTGAGTGATGTTGAGTCATTACAGTCATTCAGCTGGTCTCTTTATCCAGTCTGTTAAATCTTAATGAGTTTGTAGTGAGATCCTTTCAGGTGAGCAGGATGTGTTTGTGTGGGGTGTGTATGCATGGTGTGTGTGTGTGTGTGTGTGTGGTAGTGTGTGTGTGTGTAGTGTCTGTGATCCATTCTCCTCCATCCATTAGTGAGAGTGATGATATTGTGTTGAGGGATAGAGGTCTGTGTGTTTATCTGAAGGGATCATGGATCAGGTTCAGATGAAAGCTACAGAGAGCTGCTGTGTGTGTCAATGTGTGTGTGTTAATGTCTGTGTGCTAATGTATGTGTATTAATATGCATGCGTTAATGTGTGTGAGTGTTGATGTGAGTGTGCGTGTGAGAGAATGAGCATGTGGGAGGCCCAGAGTGTGAGGGGGGCTGTGGGGGCCCCCCATGTGTGTCAGGAGTGTGAGGGGGGCCAGTGGACTGTGACAGGGGGTGTGTCCTCAGGTGTGTAAGCAGCTGTGTGTGTCCCTGCAGGCTTGCCGTACACCATGCTAAGTTAAGGCCGGGCCAGGCCTGGCTCACCACCATGCTAAAGCGACTGGACAAGATCCGCTTCAGAGGGAACAAGAGGGACGAGCTGCTGGACCTGCCTGAGTCCCCCAACACCTCTGACAACGAATGTAGCGAGGACACGCCCCCTAGGACACGCCCCCCTCCCAGAGAGCTGGACGACCTGAGAGATCTTGTAAGTGTGTGTGTGTGTGTGTGTGAGAGTGAGTGAGTGTGTGTTAGGCAGGGATGAGTGTGTGTCTATGTGGGAGGATTCAAACAGCTGCTGTGGATGGAAGTGTGTGTCTATGGAAGTGTGAGTATCTTGTTGTGTATCTGTGTGTGTGTTCTCTGTCAGATTTGGGGATACATATCCCCCTCAGTACAACACTGGTGAGTCACAGGAAACCAAGAATAACCAAGCTACCAACACACATTCAGAGAGATGCTTCTACCTTTAGAACTCCCTCACTGTCTTTCTATCTCTCTCTCTCTCCCCCTTCTCTCTCCCCATCTCTCTCTGTTTCTCCCCTCTCTCCCCCTTCTCTCTCCCCATCTCTCTCTGTTTCTCCCCTCTCTCTCCCCCTTCTCTCTCCCTATCTCTCTCTGTTTTTCCCCTCTCTCCCCCCTTCTCTCTTCCCATCTCTCTCTGTCTCTCTCTCCTTCCTCTTTCTCATCCTCAGCAGCATGTTCTGGCTTTGTCCCAAAGCACAGCCTCCTCCTTTTATTTCTGTATGATGTCTCTCTGTATATGGTGTGTGTGTGCGCCTGGCTGGCTACAGGGGGGGAAAGCTGCTGCAGAGTGTGTGTGTGTGTGTGTTAAAGGGACACCATACTCGCTGGTATGCTGAACCTGCATTGGCTCACAGAAGCAACTGCAGCTCTCTCTTGCTCCTCCCCCTCCTCCTCCTCTCTCTCTCTCTCCCTCCCTCCCATCCTCCCCCTCTCTCCCTCCTCCTCTCCTCCTTCCGTCTCCCTCTGCTGGTATTTCTCTGTCGTCATTCTCTTCTCCTCCATCTATTTTTCCTCTATTCATCTTGTCTTTTCTTCAGCAATTATTCAGCCTCGTTTGCACACACACACATGCCCTCGCTCGCACGCACACACACACACACACACACAGCGGGCTGCATGGTGTGTGTGACGTCTTCAGCTGAGTGACTCATCAGTGTTGCTGCTGTTAGAGGACAGAGAGGATCCTCTGCTGCTCTGCATCCAGGAGGAAGTCCAGCCTGCCTGGAGCAGCTGTGAGTGTGTGTGTCTGTCTGTGTGTGTGTTGATACTGTGTGTGGACAGTGTGTGTGTGTGTTAATACTGTGTGTGTAGTGTGTATGGTGTGTGTTTGTGTTGATACTGTGTTTGGTATGGAGTGTGTGTGAAGTGCAGCGTGTCTGGACAGTGGTGTGTGTAATGGGTGTGTGTGGCCAGTGTGTGTGTGTATTGTGTGGACAGTGTGTGTGTGTGTGTGTGTGTGGACAGGGTGTGTGTTTGTGTGTGTGTGTGTGTGTGTGTAGTAAAGTGTGGCTGACAGACTTTACAGATTTTTGTAAACTTTTTTTGTTGTTGCTTGGATGTCAAGAAATAATCCAGTCCATGTCACCAAATACAGATTAAAGTAACGAGTCTGTCCTTAAAAAGTAGAAACTCCAGATATTTGTGTACAAAAATGTAGAAGAGAAATAAAGGGAAGAGAGAAAAGGAGGGAATCCAGGAGTGAACCCATCTCAGATAGTGTGTTCATCATGTGTGTCTTCATGTACATGTGTGCGTGTTTGTGTGTGTGTGCAGGCTGGTTCAGGAGCTCTCATGGCTGCTGCTATCCAGGACTTCCAGAGGACAGAGTCTGATCGTCTGAGTGAGGTCAAAGGTCACCTGGAGATAGCCTTACTGGAGAAGCACTTCCTGCGTGAGTAAACAGCTACTACAGGGCGGCCATGTTGAGCTGCTCTGTGTTAGAGAGAGGACGCGTGGACGATGTAGCTCTCTCTCCCTCTCTCTTCCTCTCTCTTCCTCGGTCCCTCTCTCTCTCCCTCTCTTCCTCGGTCCCTCTCTTTCCCTCTCTTCCTCGGTCCCTCTCTCCCTCTCTTCCTCGGTCCCTCTCTCTCCCTCTCTCTCCCTCTCCCTCTCCCTCCCTCTCTTCCTCAGTCCCTCTCTCCCTCTCTTCCTCGGTCTCTTTCTCTTCCTCTCTTCCTCTGTCCCTATCTCTCTCCCCCTCTCTCTCTCTCTCTCTCTCTCTCTCTCTCTCCCTCTCTCTCCCTCTCTTCCTCGGTCTCTCTCTCTTCCTCTTCCTCTCTCCTTCTCTATGTCTTCTGCTGTTAGTACTCTAATTTGACTTGTGGCACCACTGAACCATGAGAATCCATTAGCTGTTCTCTCCTCTCTCCTCCCCCCTTTTCCTCCCCTCCCCCTCCTCCCTGTGTGTGATATGGGACACAGCACCACAATGATGATGTAAATTATGTAAGGCTGTGTAGCTGAGGCTGCCAACACCATCATTTACCCTCCTGTACCCCCCCCCCCGATGATCTGCTTCCTGTTAATGTCTGCTTCCTGTTCTCCCTACCATGGAGAGAGAGAGAGAGCGAGAGAAGGAGGGAGAGAGAGAGAGAAGGAAGGAGGGAGACAGAGAAGGAGGGAGACAGAGATAGAGAGACATAGAGAGAGAGACATAGAGAGAGAGAGACAGAGAGAGAGAGAGAGAGAGACAGACAGACAGAGAGAGACATAGAGAGACAGAGAGAGACAGAGAGAGAGAGAGAGAGAGAGAGAGAGAGAGAGAGAGAGAGAGCAGGCAGCAGGTCAGATAAAGGAGTCTTTGTCTCTGCAGTTCTGGACTGAAGCTCAGCTCACCCTGTACTTGAGCTTTCATCTGTGTTCTTAAACAGCAGATTACACACACACACTGACTCACAATGGCTACAATGTGTGTGTGTGTGTCTGTGTGCTGGCCTGACCTCAGTTGGTCTGGTTGCAGATCTGCAGGACCACAGAACTCAGGAGAGCACATATGCTGCTGGTCTGCTGTGGTGGTTAACTGACTACCTGATCTGCTGGAGACAGAGAGAGACAGAGAGACACACACACACACACAGAGACAGAGAGACACAGAGAGAGACACACAGAGAGAGAGAGACAGAGAGAGAGGGACAGAGAGATGGACTACCTGGATGTAGAGTTGCTGCTTGATGGAGTAGCTGACAGGATCAGCAATCACAAGGGGCACCTGAGTAAGATAACTGCTCTGTTCTCTCTTTCTCTCTCGGTCTCTCTCTCTCTCTGTCTCTCTATCGCTCACTCTTTATATATGTATATATCTGTAAAGTTCTTCTGTTTCTGTAAAGCGCTTCTGTTAGTCAGGTGGCTGAGTGTTTAGGGAATCGGGCTAGTAATCCGAATGTGCCAACATGACGTTGTGTCCTTAGGCAAGGCACTTTACCCTACTGTCCTCAGGGGGGAATGTCCCTGTACTTACTGTAAGTCACTCTGGATAAGAGCGTCTGATAAATGACTACATGTAAATGATGACAAGAGGAGTAAACATGCCTTCCTCAGTTAGAGAGGGCAGAGGAGGGGAGAGGAGAGGAGGAGAGGAGGAGGGGAGAGGAGAGGAGGGTAGGAGGAGAGGAGGGGAGACGAAACTAGAGGAGAGGAGGAGAGGAGAGGAGGGTAGGAGGAGAGGAGAGGAGAGGAGGAGTTGAGAGGAGGAGAGGAGAGAAGGAGAGGAGTTTGGATGGAAGGATAATCTGAGGAATGTAAAGCCCAGAGGTGCATCAACTGTACTTTCCCACAATGCAGTTCTCCAGTCAGCTGTGTTTCTAATAGGCTTACTAACAGGACATCACTAAGCTACTTAACCTTCCCTGATGCTGTAACCCCCCCCCCCCCCTCTCTCTCTCTCTCTCTCTCTCTCTCTCTCTCTCTCTCTCTCTCTCTCTGTCTCTCTCCCCCTCTCTCTGTCTCTCTCTTTCTCTTGCTCTCTCTCTCTCTCCCTCACACACACAGATGATGATGATGTGATAGTAACTGATGATGATGTGTGTGTGTGTGTGTGTGTGTGTGGAGGACGTCAGGTGGCTGAGCGGTTAGGGAATCGGAATGTTGCCGGTTTGATTATCGTTCATATTTGCTGTATGTCGCTCTGGACAAGAATGTCTGGTAAATGACTAAAAGTAAACGTGTGTGTGTGTGTGTGTGTGCCTGCCTGTGTGTGCCTGTGCCTGTGTGTGTGTGTGTGTGCCTGTGCCTGTGCCTGTGTGTGTGTGCGTGCGCACCCCAGAGGAGGAGCTGAGGAAGTTAAGGGAGGAGATCAATGTTGACACCCTGAAACAGGAACTAGAGAGAGAGAGAGGGAAAAGACTGGACCTGGAGCACAAGATGAACGAAGTTCTCAAATCCAGGTGACATACAAGATCCACCTCTCCCCTCTCTCCCCCCTTTCTCTCTCCCCTCTCTCTCTCCCCCTCTCTCCTTCTCTCTCCCTCCTTCTCTGATTATATTTAGACTTCTCAACAGTCTGAGGTTACAATTCCTCATGGAGCCTGTGTGTGTGTGTGTGTGTGTTTGTTTGTGTTTGTGTGGGTGTATGTGTGTTCTTGTGTGTGTGTTTGTTTGTGTTAGGTTGGAAGACTCTCCGCCCCTCCCTCCCAGGAAAGCCCCGCCCCCCTCTGCCAACGGTGCAGGTAAGAAGTGTGTGTGTGGAGGGGTAGGTGTGTTTGGGGTAGGAGTAGGTGTGTGTGGGGTAGGGGTGTGTGGGGTAGGAGGAGGGGTAGGTGTGTGTGGGGTAAGAGGAGGGGTATGGGGTAGTTGTGTGTGGGGTAGGAAGAGGGGTAGGGGTGTGTGGGGTAGGAGTAGGTGTGTGTGGGGTAAGAGGGGTAGGGGTGTGTGGGGTAGGAGGAGGGGTAGGTGGAGGGGTAGGTGTGTGTGGGGTAGGAGGAGGGGTAGGGGTAGGTGTGTGTGGGGTAGGAGAAGGGGTAGGTGTGTGTGGGGTAGGAAAAGGGGTAGGTGTGTGTGTGTAGGGGTAGGTGTGTGTGGGGTAGGAGGAGGGGTAAGGGTAGGTGTGTGTGGGGTAGGGGTAGGTGTGTGTGTGGGGTAGGAGGAGGGGTTGGAGGAGGGGTAGGGGTAGGTGTGTGTGGGGTAGGAGGAGGAGTAGGGGTAGGTGTGTGTGGGGTAGGTGTGTGTGGGGTAGGAGGAGGGGTTGGAGGAGGGGTAGGGGTAGGTGTGTGTGGGGTAGGAGGAGAGGTAGGGGTAGGTGTGTGTGGGGTAGGAGGAGGGGTAGGTGTGTGTGGGGTAGGAGGAGGGGTAGGTGTGTGTGTGGGGTAGGAGGAGGGGTAGGTGTGTGTGGGGTAGGAGGAGGGGTAGGTGTGTGTGGGGTAGGAGGAGGGGTAGGTGTGTGTGTGGGGTAGGAGGAGGGGTAGGTGTGTGTGGGGTAGGAGGAGGGGTAGGTGTGTGTGGGGTAGGAGGAGGGGTAGGTGTGTGTGTTAACCAAGCAGCCAGACTGTGCTGATGGGTGGAGTTGTGGTATTTATGGAAATGGTCTACATTTCTAGATCAACTAATCTAGGGCAGAGAACCTTATGGTGCTGCAGACTGTGTCTGTCTGTGTGTGTGTGTGTGTGTGTGGTTGGGGCTTGGTGACTAATTCAGGTTAATGGGGGTCTGCTATTAAACCTGATTGAAACACTTTTAACTGGTCGAGCAAAATCGAGCACCAAATAACTCCTGTCTCTCTCTGCCTCTATCTACTCTACCTGGACAATCCTCTCTCTCCTCTCTCTTCCTCCCTCCCCCTCCTCCTCCCCTCCTCCCCCAGACAGGGGCGGGGGGGTGTGCTCGCGGCTCCAGAAGTGGCTGTGTGATCGGGTGGGCGTCTACATGGAGGACTTCCACTTCCAGCCTGAAGAGAGCGCTGTGGAGGCAGAGGAGCCCCTCAGTGCTAAGAGGTGAGGGGGGGAGACAGACAGGTCAGACAGGTAGACAGGTCAATTGGTGTGGATCTCCAGTCTGCTGTGTATCTCAGTGCTTCCCTCTGCTGGTGGGACAGCGATACTGCATGCTGATGCCTTTAACCAGAACATCTCTCTCGCTCTCTCTCGCTCTCTGTCTCTCTCTCTTGCTCTCTGTCTCTCTCTCTCTCTCTCGCTCTCTGTCTCTCTCTCTTGCTCTCTGTCTCTCTCTCTTGCTCTCTGTCTCTCTCTCTCTCGCTCTCTCTGTCTCTCTCTCTTTCTCTCTCTCTCTCTTGCTCTCTGTCTCTCTCTCGCTCTCTCTGTCTCTCTCTCTCTCTCTCCTCAGGTTAACAGAGAACATGAGGCGACTCAGTAAGTACTACTTCCCGTGTTCATCATCTAGTCTCTCACCCAGCCTCTCTTTAGAGGCAGCCTCTCACCCAGCCTCTCTGTTTCAGAGCGAGGAGCTCGTCCGGTCACTAACTTCATGAGGAACCTGTCAGCTCTGTCCAACTGGCACTCTGTTTACACCTCCGCCTTCGCATTCATAGTGAGTAGCTCTCTATCTCTCTCTATCTATCTCTCTATCTCTGTCTATCTCTCTGTCTATCTCTCTGTCTATCTCTCTGTCTATCTCTCTATCTATCTATCTCTCTATCTCTGTCTATCTCTGTCTATCTCTCTATCTCTGTCTATCTCTCTGTCTATCTCTCTATCTATCTCTCTATCTCTCTGTCTACCTCTCTCTATCTCTCTATCTCTGTCTATATCTCTGTCTATCTCTCTGTCTATCTCTCTATCTCTCTGTCTATCTCTCTGTCTATCTCTCTCTATCTATCTCTCTATCTCTCTGTCTATCTCTCTCTGTCTATCTCTGTCTATCTCTCTGTATCTCTTTGTCTATCTCTCTATATATATCTCCATCTCTCTGTCTATCTCTCTATCTATCTCTCTATCTCTGTCTATCTCTCTGTCTATCTCTCTGTCTATCTCTCTATATATCGCTCTATCTCTCTGTCTATCTCTCTCTATATATATCTCTCTCTGTCTATTTCTCTATATTTCTCTCTCTCTGTCTCTCTATCTCTCTCTCTGTCTATATCTCTATCTCTCTGTCTATCTCTCTATATATCCTCTATCTCTCTATCTCTGTATATATCTCTCTTTCTCTCTCTGTCGCTATCTATATCTCTCTCTATCTCTATATCTCCCACTCTCCCTCTCTCTCCCTCCCTCCCCCCTCTCTCCCTCTGCTGTGACTTTACGTGTGTGTGTGTGTGTGTGTG
>CM059335.1:6122388-6147386 GCA_030340685.1 Protosalanx chinensis | reverse complement strand
GAGAGAGAGAGAGAGAGAGAGAGAGAGAGAGAGACAGAGAGAGAGAGGGAGAGAGATAGAGAGAGAGAGGGAGAGAGGGAGAGAGGGAGAGAGATGAGCCACCTGTTCTCCTGACAGTCCAAACAACCTACTACTCTCCTTCATTCAACATGACACCCTGCCCCTGTCCCTACACACACACACACACACACACACACACCCACCCACACACACACACACTGTCCTTGTCACTACACACGCACACACACACACACCCTCACACACTCACCCACACCCACACCCACACACACCCACACTGCCCCTGTCCCTACACACACACAAACACACACACACACTGCTGAGTGGAAGCATCTTGGGGCAGCCAGGTTTGCTCAGAACAACGATGGGATTCTTCCTCTAAGCTCTATTCTCTGAGCAGAGGAAGATAAGGATGATCCCAGCCTGCCTTCTAGAACACTCTAGACAGAAGACTGTCCTGAAGAGGGAGGGAGGGAGGGGGAGAGAGCAGGACAGAGGGAGAGAGAGGCTAGTAACCCTCAGTAGTAAAATGGTCTGCTGTCTGACACCCCAGGGCACACTCTCACACACACACGCACACACACACACAGCCCCAGGGTCAGGGGGTCACTGCTGCTGTGTTAATGGTTACCTAACATCTGACATCAGGGTCTGCCTCAGCCAGAATGTGTGTGTGTGGTGTATCTGGGAGTGTGTGTGGCCTGTGTGTTTGTGATTGTGTGTGTAGCCTGTGTGTGTGTGTGGCCTAAAAAGTCCCAGAGGGCCAGTCGTAGGGTTAGGGTTGTCAAGGATACGACAAGAGACAGCGATTGTTACTTGCGAGTATACAGGTCAGAGGCTGAAGAGGCTGTCCGGTAGAGGCTAGGGGCTTCAGGTTAGAGGCAGTAAGAGAGAGGCTGAATACACCTAACTGGTCATAGTTCTCAGGTAGCGGTAGAGAGAGAGGGGGAAGAGGAGAGGAGGGGGAGAAACAGAGGAAGAGAAAATATTTGGTCTTCTAAAAGCCTTTTTAGGGCAAGCTGAGAGGGAGGAGGAGGAGGAGGAGGAGGAGAAGGAGGAGGAGGATACTGTGAGGACGTGCCAACATTGGGCAGCTGGCCATTTTAAAACATGATGCTATTTGAAAGAGCAGAGAGGGGGGGGGGGCAAGAGGGAGGACGACAAAAGGAGAGAGATAGAAGGAGACAGAGACGGAAAGAGAGAGAGAGAGAGATAGAAAGAGAAAGAGAGACAGAGAGAAAGAGGTGGACAGCTGTCTCTAAACCTCCTCGCTGGCCTCCCTGTCCATCTGATCTCCTGTCATCATTTCCTGTTCCCACCCATGCTACTTCCTGTTAGGAGGCAGGTGGAGTTGACGTTTACAATCAGCGTGCGTCTAATCTTTAACTGTGTAGAACAAAGTCTAGAGCTGGAGGAACAGGGATTCTTCAGGCATGACGTGGCCTCCTCCTGTACCTCAGCTTCTCAAGGCAAACTTCTCTTTTATCTCTGAGGAGAGGGGGGAGGGGAGGGGGGACTTTAACTCAGCAGTATGTTGTCACGGCCCCCATAACTTCCCCCCCCCCCCCCCCCCCCCCCCACCCCTTTAGTCCTTCTTTTGGCCTCCAGAGCAGCGGACAGAACCAGGCGTGTGTGGAACCGCTGACCAGATAGAGAGAGTCTCTCACAGACACACAGAAATAGCCTTCTATCTCCACCCTGGTCCTCTCTCTCTCTCTCTCTCTCTTCTCTCTCTTCTCTCCTCTCTCTTCTCTCTCTCTCTCTCTCTTCTCTGTCTCTCTCTCGCTCGCTCCTCTCTTCTCTCTCTCCCCCGCTCCTCTTTCTCTCACTCCTCTCTCTTCTCTCCTCTCTCCTCTCCTCTCTCTACTGTCCCAGGTATACAAAAGGCTTACGAACATGAGCCACATTAAAATGACGAAGTGCTTCACTTCAAACGACCCCCCCCCCCACCACCCTCCCCCCTCCCCTGGTGGTCCCCTCTAACATGCCTCTTCTCTGCTGAGAGTCACTGCAGGCGTTCAAACCTCAGCTTCATCATATCTCGGTTAGCAGCAGAAAGAGCAGCTGTCACCCAAAGTGGCACCTTTCCTTCACCCCGACCACAGAAATGCATTTATGACACAAACAGAGAAGCAGGAGAACCGGATAAAGCTCCACCCTGGAGCAAACACTCGTAAAAAGACTGAACTCAAATCGACACAAACTATCCCACACTCACACACACACACACACACACACACAGAGATAACATTGTCACACACTCTCTCACACACACACTCTCATACGGAGAGAGAGCACCGTCTCACACACTGAATACCGCTGTCAACCTCAAACTCACACACAAACAGAAAACCTACACACACACACACACACACACAGACCCCTGTCACACACACACACACACACACTGAGGGGGAAGGGGACCCTCTCTAAATCTCTCCACAGGATCACAGCTCTTTCCGCTCCTATAGCAGATGAGGGAGAACAGCTGAGTATGACGTCCTGAGGGAGATCACTAACTTGAACCTCTCTTCTTCTCTCAGTTTAAATCAGAACACTAGGGTTCAGGGTGAGAGGTTAGGTTTCAGGGTGAGAGGTTAGGTTTCAGGGTGAGAGGTTAGGGTTCAGGGTGAGAGGTTAGGGTTCAGGGTGAGAGGTTAGGTTTCAGGGTGAGAGGTTAGGGTTCAGGGTGAGAGGTTAGGGTTCAGGGTGAGAGGTTAGGGTTCAGGGTGAGAGGTTAGGGTTCAGGGTGAGAGGTTAGGGTTCAGAGTGAGAGGTTAGGGTTCAGGGTGAGAGGTTAGGGTTCAGGGTGAGAGGTTAGGGTTCAGGGTGAGAGGTTAGGGTTCAGAGTGAGAGGTTAGGGTTCAGGGTGAGAGGTTAGGGTTCAGGGTGAGAGGTTAGGGTTCAGGGTGAGAGGTTAGGTTTCAGGGTGAGAGGTTGGGGTTCAGGGTGAGAGGTTAGGGTTCAGGGTGAGAGGTTAGGGTTCAGGGTGAGAGGTTGGGGTTCAGGGTGAGAGGTTGGGGTTCAGGGTGAGAGGTTAGGGTTCAGGGTGAGAGGTTAGGGTTCAGGGTGAGAGGTTAGGGTTCAGGGTGAGGAGGGTTAGATGAGGTTGGTGTTACCTGTGACGGTCATCACCATGGGAGCCTCCAGAGGCCGGTTGTTGTCCAGATCTCGGCTCAGCCTCAAGTCTCCTGTCTCTGGGTCCAGCAGGAGCAGACTGAGCTCGTTCCCAGACAGGAAGCTGTAGCGCAGCTTGTCAGACACGTCTGGGTCTCGAGCTGGGACCCTCCCGATCACCCCAGAGGGGAAGCTGTTGGACTTGTTGGTGACGTAGTTGTTGAAGATGATCTCAAAGTCCTTCAACACCGGAGCGTTGTCGTTCACGTCCACCAGACGAATGTGGACGGTCGCCCGGCTGACCAGCGGAGCTGAGGTAGCCTGGACCACGATCACGTACTCCGTCCTGCTCTCGTAGTCCAGGTCAGCGAGGGCCGTCAGGTCCCCATTGAAGATGTCCAGCTGGAAGACTTCCGGAACGTTCCCTTCCACGATCTGGTACATGATCTGAGCGTTGGTGCCCTCGTCCGGGTCGGTGGCCGTTACACGGGCGACCACAGATCCCACGGGGCTGTTCTCCTCCACGTACACAAACAGCTCGTCCTTCTCGAACACCGGAGCGTTGTCGTTGATGTCCAGCACCGACACCTGGACCTCCACCACCGCCTTCAGCGGGGGGACGCCACGATCCACTGCGAACGCCTTCAGGTTGTAGACGGGTACGTTCTCCCGGTCCAGTTTCCGGGCGGTCCGGATGATTCCGGAGTACGGTTCCACGAAGAAGTCCCCGTCCCCGTCCTCCCCTCCCTGGAAGGTGTAGCTCAGGCGGCCGTTGGACCCAGAGTCCCTGTCGGAAGCGGAGATCTGCAGGACGCTGGTGTAGACGGGCGCGTCCTCGAACACGCTCCCCTGGTAAACGTCTCGCAGGAACTGCGGCGCGTTGTCGTTGGCGTCCAGCACGATGATCTCCACGTACGTCGTGTCCGACTTCTGAGGGATGCCGTTGTCCCTGGCGACAATGGCGAGCGTGTACGACGCCTGATCCTCGTAGTCGATCTCCGTCTGCGTGGTGATGGCGCCCGTGTCCTGGTGGATCTTGAACTGGGGGACGTTGTCCTCCATCACGTAGGTGATCCGGGCGTTCTCCCCCGTGTCCTCGTCCGTGGCGCTGATGACGACCACGGTGGAGCCGATTGGCCGGTCCTCGCTGATGGTCACCTGGTAGTTTGCGCTCTGGAACACGGGCCGGTGCGTGTTGGCGTCCGTGACGTTGATGAAGACCTGCGCCGTGTCGGAGCGCGTGCCGTCGGACGCCGTGACCGTCAGGACGTACTGGCGCTCCTGTTTGTAGTCGAGGGGCAGCGCCAGCGTGAGCAGCCCTCCGCCGCTCTGGCTGGTGATGGCGAAGCGGTTCCTCGTGTTGCCGCTGGAGATCTGATACGTCACCACGCTGTTGACGTCCCGGTCCACCGCCGTCACCGTGGCGACGCTGGTTCCCACCACCGCATCCTCGTTGATCTTCAGGGCGTACACTTTCTCCGTGAAGGTGGGCACGTTGTCGTTGACGTCGAGAACCGTGATGCTCACGCTCGCCGAGGATGACATCAGCGGCACGCCGTGATCGCTCGCCTCCACGCCGAAGGAGTAAAACTCGGTGGTCTCGCGGTCGAGCTCCTCGCTCACGGTGACCCAGCCGGTGCTGTTGTTGACGCTGAACGGGAAGCCCGGCCCGGTGTCCGTCAGCCGGTAGTGCAGGCGGGCGTTCTCACCCGAGTCGGCGTCGATGGCCTGGATGTGGATGACCGAGTATCCCACGGCAACGTTCTCCAAGACGGTGGCTTGGAACGGCGTGCTGACGAACATGGGCGCGTTATCGTTCACGTCCACCACCTGCACCACCACCATCCCCGTGCCGTTAATCAGAGGGGGCCGTCCTCCATCCTGCGCCTTGATCCGGAGGTTGTACTCCCTGATCATCTCGTAATCCAGGGGGTTGATGACGTCGATCACCCCTGTGGGGGAGTGGATGTAGAACTGGCCCTTGATGTTCCCGCTGATGATGCTGTAGTGAACCTTGGCGTTGTTGCCCTCGTCCTTATCGGTGGCCTCCACCTGCGTCACCTTGGTGTTCACCGCCACGTTCTCCGGCACCCGAACCACGTAACGCTTCTCGCTGAACTGAGGATAGTTGTCGTTCTCGTCTTCCACCGAGATGTTGACCGTGGCGGTGGCGCTCCGAGGCCCGGGGTCTTTCCCCTGGTCGTTCGCTTCCACGATCAGCTGGTACCGGGACAGGGTCTCACGGTCCGGCCTCTCTCGGATCCTCACCAGACCGTTCCGCTGGTCGATTTCGAACACGGAGTTGACCCCGTCGCCGTTGACGATCTTGTAGATCATGTTGGCGTTGGAGGGCGCGTCTCCGTCCGTGGCTCTTATGGTCATGACCTCAAAACCCACTTCCACGTTCTCCCTTATGCTCACGCGATACTCGGTCTGTTCGAACACGGGCGTGTGGTCGTTGGTGTCGCTGACGGTGACGGTGAGGTACGTGGTGGCTGAGCGCGAGGGGGCACCGCTATCTGTCACGGTGACCTTAAACACGTGAGTGTCTTTGACCTCCCGGTCTAAAGGTTGGACGGTGCTGATGCTGCCAGACTGAGGATCAATGAGGAAGAAGTCGTTCGACCTGCTGTCGAACAGAGCCTCCATCCCGTACTGCAGCCTCCCCTCCTCCCCCTCATCAGGGTCGGTGGCCTTCAGGGTGATCACGCGCGTCCCCGCTGCCTCGTTCTCCGGTACCGACACCTGATAGTTGGGCAGCTGGAACTGCGGGGAGGAGTTGGTGTTCCTGCGGGTTCTGCGGTGGTTCCACTGCTCAGGGACCCCCTTCACGCCATCCGATAAAGATCTCGAGCGTCTCTCCTGCGGTGTCACGAGCTGCATTCTCACGCGCACGGAGACGCGGTCACCGCGCAGAGCACAGAGCAGAGCGCGCGCTGCCCGGTCACCACCACGCTCCAAACACACGGCACGAGTCAGAAACACACTCCCGTGAACTAAAACGGCTTTCAGGTGTTTTCCTGAACATGCAGATGCGGTAAATGTAAAGTTTGGAGAAAAGACCGGCAACAGTTGTGATACATTCAACAGTAAAGTACCTGCAGGAATACAGGGAGGGTTCATATCCAGCTCTGTCTGATAAAAGATGTCAATATCAGGCTCCCCTAATGTGTTCTTTCTTCTGTATTTGATGAAACAGTCCTGCCCGTGCACAAACAAATTAAACCGTGTCAGCATGGAGGTTTCATATGTTACTGATCTAACACGGAGGAGCACGAGCCCCGGGTTCCTAGATGCACGCGCACAGTCCACCTTCTGGGATAACCGGATCACTCCTTCATGCCAGTCCACTTTTAAAAAGTTCTGAATGGATTTAGGAGTTAAAGTCCGCTCTATTTTGTACGTCCAACCGGGCCCGAGTGAAATATTGGCCACGACGGTCCCCGGTGGCACCGAACCTGAGAGGTGCAGCTCGAGACATCCCGTGAGAGGCACCGTGAATAGAAGAGCAGCCCAGATCCAACACACAGACCAATGCATGGTAACAAACTGCTCAATTCCATTCAAATTATTCCCAAACAGACATCCATAAAAGAAAAAGATCATAAGTTCTCCTTCTCCCAACTCTTGCTCTCAGTTGTATCCACCATGGTGCAGTTTTAAAGAGGTTAAATCCAGCCTGGATCAAGAGGATCCAAGAAGCGCAGCTGCTTTGAACAACTGCAAGTTTTAAATGACGACAAAATGGCTCCGCGAGGCTGCGCGAGGAGGCTGCTTACCTCGAGCCCTGCTGAGCTGCACCGCGGGGAGCCTCGCGCGGGGGTCTTTCTTATGATGAGTGGGAAGTGTCGGTGAGACAGTAGCACGCGGTCACCGGGGGTTGGCATGACAATGGAATATGCATGTACAGGTCGGTGATCAGGTCACTGAGGTCTGATCTCTGAAACTGTGACTCCTTCTGGGGTTTATAAAGTTCTGGTTTTAAGGATCTGTGAGGTTTTACTTTATATTTTGTCACATTTTTTTTGTGTTGATAAATTAGGTTGATCAACTGAGATTTAGTTTTCGTGTTTTTGTTTTGTTTTTTTTTAACATTTTTGTGAGTTGTAAGACAATCATTGTATCTGGTTTGTTCTCAATTCTAACTTGTTAGAAAGTAAACATGTTGTTCCATTTCAAACCTCAGACTTCATATTGAACTAAATACACACTCGCCGAATGAGGGGGTGAAAAATGTGTGAAATTGATTTGACCGTGAATGCGTGGATTTGACCTAAAGACCCTCGAGGAGGGAAACACAGGCGGCCCTCCACGCGCAAGGTGGCGCGTGAACAATAAATGGAAGCAGAGCGCCTTCTGGTGGAGAGACACTGTAACCCATCTGGTCTGTATTCTTTAAGATTATTAATTTAATGTACTTGCCTACTTTCATTTTTTAATTTTCAATTGAAGTCCCGTTCATATTCTTAGTTCTTCTCCATCCTGCCAAAGTAAATTCCGTGTTTGTGTAACTTACATGGCGAATAAAAACCAATTCTGATCCCGATTCTGATCAAGTTCAGGACCAGAAAAGAAGACAAGATTTACGTTTGAGTCATTAAAACAGTGCAATGTTTATCCAACCGTGCTTCACTTACACTTCTGTACATTATGTACATAATGCATATTTCTGTACAAAAAAAACGTCTTTATCCAAACCTGCCTCAGTAAAACTCAAACCAAAAGGCACTGGTAGAAACTGTCTCCATATCTTTTGTGAATAACTTTTCCTCTCGAAAAAAGGAAATCAACACATACATGAAGAAGAAACAGTATTCTACATTATCAAGCTATTTTACAAATAGCAAGACAAGTTTCCTCCTTGGGGGACGATAAACTTTAACGGAACTGAACTGAAATATAAGGATTTAGAAAACAGGATTTTAGGTGTGACCCCCCCCCAGACAGGAACACTGGGAGAACGTAATCACTCAATAACACAGAAGAAGAGGTGAACCTGTTAGTACCAGAGAAGAAGACTGCGACACTCTGATGGATCTGCCTTCCTGAATTCATATCTAGTTATAATAATACAGAATGTAATATCGTAATACAACTCGATAAAACCATCATAAAATAACAGTATATATATCCATTAACAGCAGGTCTAGATTCAGGCTTGGCTCCCTCTATTCTGGAGCCCTGGAGGAGTAAGATCCTGAAGGATCTCACCCTGTAGAACCCAGACACAAGCTAGTGTGACACCTGTAGGAGGGAGGGGAGCAGGCTGTGCATGGGGGGTCAGCAGGGGGGTCAGGGTGCCCCTCAGCTGGCCGGCTCCGGGCTCTGGTGCTCCTTGTCTGTGTACACCTCCCTGGCTCGGTCTCTGCCCTGCTGCAGGGTGTGTTCACTGGGACCCAGACGCATGATCTTCCCACTGCCCAGACACTCATCCCCACGGTAGAGCACTGCAAACTGGGGGACAGGACACACACAGAGAGAGACACACACACACACACAGAGACACACACAGACACACACACACACACACAGAGACACACACAGAGACACACCCACACACACACAGACAGACACACACACACACACAGTATGTTGGGTTAATGGGGCTTTAACTAAGATGTGATCACTTAAAACACACACAATCATCCTCTCACTTCACACACACAAACACAATCATCCCCCCCCCCCCCCCCCCACAGCTTGGTCCTGGCTGGGTTCCCAGAGGCTCTGATAAACGAGGCTGTATTGTTTCTGAGAGCAGGGGGTTCTGGGATAGCACAGCCAGAAAGAGAGTTAATCCAAGTAGGACGAAGCCTTTTGTCCAGAGCAAACCTGACAGAGACCACACACACACACTCTCTCTCTCTCACACACACACACACTCTCTCTCTCTCTCTCTCTTTCACACACACACACACTCTCTCTCACACACACACACTCACTCTCTCTCTCACACACACACACACACACACACACTCTCTCACACACGCAAACACACACACCAATCAAAAACATACACACTCTCTCATACGTACACACTTTCTCACACACACACACAAACAAACACACACACACACACACACTATAACCATACTCCAGTTCAGTCAGTCTGTTCATGTTCATCCTTCTGTTTCAAATCCAAACTTTCTTGTTTTTCTGTTTTTAGTTTCTACAAAATGGACGAGGGACGTGACCTCAGCGTTTCCACGGTGACGGGGGGGTGGGGGGGGGCGTGGCGCGTACCTGTCCTGGCGTCAGGGCTCTCATTGGCTGAGCCAGCATGATCCAGACTGAGCCGTCCATGTTGAGGGTGACGGTACAGGGCACTGAGGACACACAAGATCCACCAATCACAGGACAGCTCAGCGTCACCACGGATACACGGTTCTAAAGAACACTGCTATCATTCATCCACAACTGGTGGTTATGACTGGTTATGACTAGTTATGAGTGTTAATATGACTCATGATCACTGTCTTTATGATGAGCTATACTAGCAATGTGATAGCATAATAACTAGGCAGCTGTAGCTGGTTATAAGCAGACAGGAAGCAGTTGTAGCTGGTTATAAGCAGACAGGAAGCCGTTGTAGCTGGTTATGAGCAGACAGGAAGCAGCTGTGGCTGGTTATAAGCAGACAGGAAGCAGCTCTAGCTGGTTATACGCAGACAGGAAGCAGCTGTAGCTGGTTATACGCAGACAGGATGCAGCTGTAGCTGGTTATAAGCAGACAGGAAGTGAGACTCACTCAGGGGCATCTGATGCAGGAAGCGGAAGTGACACTCCATCATCTGGGTCCGGACCAGCTCCGGGGGCGGGTCCACCGTGATCCAATGAAATCGGTCGGTCCGTAGCGTGTCACGGAACAGAGCCGGGTGATTGGTGGTTGGACCCTGTCCAATCAAAGGTTAGATGGGATTGAAGGATTACAAGATACACAACAGGATGTGACACAACAGGATGTGACACAACAGGATGTGACACAACAGGATGTGACACAACAAGATGTGACACAACAGGACACTCACCACAAACACGTCTCCAGTAGTGATGTCCTTGTCCACCACAAACCAGGGGTCTCTCTGCCCTCCTATCCTGGCTCTCTGCCCCAGGGTCAGAGTGAACCAGCCTGGGGAAGAGAGGGAGGGGGAGAGGAGGAGAAAGGGAGGAGGAAAGGAGGAGAGAGGGAGGAGGAGAGGAGGAGAGGAGGAGAGGGAGGAGGAGAAGAGGAGAGAGGGAGGAGAGGAGGAGAGGGAGGAGGAGAGAGGGAGGAGAGGAGAGAGAGAGAGGAGAGGAGGAGAGCAGGAGGAGAAAGTTCTAATTTTCTACTCGTGTTCTATTCAGAAGTGTTGTTCCAGAAGGTTCTCTCAAAGGTTCTCTACCTTTATGTTGTCCCATGATCTTCCCGTCTACGATGGAGACAAAGTTCCCCGGCTTGGGTTCCAGATACTGACGTTCCAAACACAGGTGGACAGATGAGTACAGTTCTCTATACTTTAGTACGTCAGGTTATAATATAGTCCAGTATAGTAGGAAGTATTGTGTGATGATTCTTTACCTCTAGAATGAAATCCTCAAAGTTCCTCTCTCCAATGAAACAGATCCCCATACTCTGAAAACAGTCATGAATTCAGTTTAGATTCAGAATTGACCTGGGAAAATAAATCTAACAAACGCATCGCTAACTAGTTCAACTACATTGTGGACAGCAAATCTGATGCTTTTCCACAAACCAACGCCTCAGTCACAGCAGTCCCTCCCTCCCTCACCTCCTTCTTCCTCAGGACGTGGTGGAAACCAGCCTCGGCCGCCATCTTCTTCACGTAGTCCTTAGTGAGCCCGGACAGCGGGAAGACGGTGCGCCGCAAGGCATCCTGGGAAATCTGGCTGAGGAAGAAGGTTTGGTCCTTCACAAGGTCCGCCCCCTGGTGCAGCTTCACCGCTTCCGTACGGAGGCGCGCGAGGAAGAACACAGGTGTGATTTATCAGGACGGGTGTCTGCAGAAGGAGCGCTGTAGAACATTAAGAGAGGTGGGGAGGAGGGGGGGAGGAGGGGGAGAGAACAGGAACAGGAAATGACACGTTCTGGCCTTACGTCGTCTGATCTCGAAGCGATCTCTGAAGAGCGTTGTGGGCGGGGCCGTGCGTTTCTGCTGGAACGCCTCATCATCTTCCTGCGACGTCCTGGCATAGTGACCCGTCGCCATGGCGTCGGCGCCTGGATACCAAAACGACAAACTGAATCTTAGGAGAGAAATATCAACTGTTCTGACTTGGATTGCCTTCTTAAGGATGTTTAAGGGTTTAAAAAGTTTGTTAACTGACATCTCCAGAGATATCAGGGGGGAACGCTGTGTTTAGTGAGTGTGTGTGTTTAGTGAGTGTGTGTTTAGTGAGTGTGTGTTTAGTGAGTGTGTGTGTTTAGTGAGTGTGTGTTTAGTGAGTGTGTGTTTAGTGAGTGTGTGTGTTTAGTGAGTGTGTGTGTGTGTGTTTAGTGAGTGTGTGTGACATTAAATCCTTCACTACAAACCCAGCTTGTCGATGGCGTACTGGAAGAAGTGGTTGAACTTGATGTGTTTGTTACAGAGGATGTCTGGATTAGGGGTCCGTCCTTGTTCATATTCCTTCAACAGTTTGCTGTAAAGGACAATCAGAGACGTTCAGAGCGGTGGGAAAACCCGGTACCGTAATAAATACCTGACTGAGATAAACAGCGGGGTATCAGATGGCTCAACGGTTAAGGCGTTGGCCTCATGATCGGAAGGTTGTGAGATCGAGCCCCGGCTGTGGCTATATGATGTTGTGTCCTTGGGCAAGGCACTTCACCCTACTTGCCTCAGGGAGAATGTCCCTGTACTTACTGTGAGTCACTTTGGATAAAAGGAGGAGTCAGTCAGTTAGTGTGTGACTCACCTGAACACGTGGTGCCAGTATTCTTTAACATAGGACACCTGGTGGAAAGGTATATCCAGGCTCTGACACACCTTATAGGCATCCTCACAGTCCTTCTCCGAGGTGCAGACACCCTTCTCGTCTAAAGAGTCCCAATTCTTCATGAACACCCCGGTGACATTGTAACCTGAGAATGACAACACTCATTACTGAACACATCTGACAACTGACACACTCAGATATGACGGTGACATGTTATAGAGCAGAACATGTGTCATGTCATGTGTCATGTCATGTTATAGATCACAACATGCTGTTATAAGGTTAAACAGTGTGTTTTTGTGCGTTTTTCTACCTTTCCTCTTCAGAATCAGCGCAGTGACAGAACTGTCCACCCCTCCTGACATCGCGCACACCACGTGTCTTAAAACACCCATATTATCCCAAGTTTTTAACTATTAATATATGAACATTATCTAATGCTTCTCCAACATGTGATATAATAAGGATCCACTATTAGAGACACAAGCAGCCATGTTAACCCTGGTCCGTTCGGACATAATGTTCGACTGGAAACAAGTCCCAATGGATTACTTGTTTCCGGCTTGTGTTGTTGTCATGCCTCAGTCACTGTAACACTGTGATAAAATAAGCAACAACTGGAAGGTAAGTGGACATAATGTGTTACCAAATGCATTATAGTTTACGTCAAACATAGGTGAATACGGTTAAATTTAAAATGCACAGTCAAGACAGTAATCTATATCACAACTTGTAAACTTGCAGTAGGTCTACTTGTTCATTAACGTGGTCAGAACTGTTGCAGGTTTCTGAGGCTTCAGGTTGACCAGGTCTGTCATCACATTATGTTGTTATACTGTTACACACACTCAACTAAGTTAAACACACTTAACTCACATCACAAACTAAGTTACACACACTTAACTCACATCACATTCTATTGGGCTGAATGTTCCAGGCACAGACTGAATAATCTGTGAAAGATTTTGTTAAAGGGACAGACTGAGTCACTGACTAAAAAGTTCTGCACATCAGATCATTTCGGCTTTACCTCTCCCTCCCCCCCCTCCTCCCCTCTCCCTCCCTCCCCTCCTCCCCTCTCTCCCTCCTCCCCTCTCCCCCCCTCCCCTCCTCTCCTCTCCCTCCCTCCCCTTCTCCCCCCTCTCTCCCTCCTCCCCTCCCTTCCCCCCCCTCTCTCCCTCCCCTCCTCTCCCCCCAGCATGTCAGTTGAAGAGCTCACCCTGCAGCAGCTTCTTGAGGCCAGGGAGACAGTGATGTCCAGCCCCCTCGGAGTCCTCCACACTCCCATGATCCCCTGGTCCCAGACCTCCCTCCCCCTCCCTCTCTCCTGCCAGGCTCACATCAAGCTGGAGAACCTGCAGAGAACCGGTCAGATCCAGATGGAATCAGACGTCTAAAGAAAGTTACAATAACAGCTTGCTGTATTAAAAAAAGAAATGCTTTTGATTGACAGGCTCTTTCAAGATCAGAGGAGTGGCCAATCAGTTTGCCAGACGGCCACCAGGGGGCAGATTTGTCACCATGTCAGCTGGGAATTATGGGAAGTCATTTGCATACGCCTCCAAACACTATGGCAACCAGGGGAAGGTGGTGATGCCAGACTCCGCCCCACTCTCCAGATCCACCCTCATACAGGTCAGACTCCGCCCCCTCTCTCTCACCAGATCCACACCTCATACAGGTCAGACTCCGCCCCCTCTCTCTCTCCAGATCCACCCTCATACAGGTCAGACTCCGCCCCCTCTCTCTCTCCAGATCCACCCTCATACAGTCAGACTCCGCCCCCCTCTCTTACAGATCCACCCTCATACAGGTCAGACTCCGCCCCCTCTCTCTCTCCAGATCCACCCTCATACAGGTCAGACTCCGCCCCCCTCTCCAGATCCACCCTCATACAGGTCAGACTCCGCCCCCTCTCTCTCTCCAGATCCACCCTCATACAGGTCAGACTCCGCCCCCTCTCTCTCTCCAGATCCACCCTCATACAGGTCAGACTCCGCCCCCCTCTCTTACAGATCCACCCTCATACAGGTCAGACTCCGCCCCCTCTCTCTCTCCAGATCCACCCTCATACAGGTCAGACTCGGCCCCTCTCTCCAGATCCACCCTCATACAGGTCAGACTCCGCCCCCCTCTCCAGATCCACCCTCATACAGGTCAGACTCCGCCCCCTCTCTCTCTCCAGATCCACCCTCATACAGGTCAGACTCCGCCCCCTCTCTCTCTCCAGATCCACCCTCATACAGGTCAGACTCCGCCCCTCTCTCCAGATCCACCCTCATACAGGTCAGACTCCGCCCCTCTCTCCAGATCCACCCTCATACAGGTCAGACTCCGCCCCTCTCTCTGACAGGTCAGACTGAGGGATCTATCGAACGTGGCGTAACCACGGTAACCATCCCCGGTGTTTCCTTGCAGAGTTTGGCCGTGGCGGTGGAGAGGGTGCCCACTTCCTGTCTCCTGAGCGTGGTGAGTCGCTGCGTCCAGGAAGAGAACTTCTCCTTCCTGCACTCCTACGATGACCTGGACCTTGTGACTGGGCACGCCAGGTAGGACTTCTAGTAACCAGAAAGTCCTTGGTTCAAACTCCAGCTGTGCCAAAATGACCTTAGGCAAGGCACTTCACCCTAATGTAAACATACTTGAATGAAGGACGTGTGTACTTAGCCGTCTCTGGTGTGTGTGTGTGTAGTCTGGGTCTGGAGGTCCTGGAGCAGGTACCCTTCCCTGACGTGGTGGTGGTGTGCTGTGGGGGAGGGGGGCTGCTGGCAGGGGTGGCTGCAGCTCTCAGACTGTCTGGATGCAACTCCACCAGGATATACGGAGTGGAGCCTGAAGGGGGTAGGACTGTCCTGTACTGCACTCTGCACTGGTACTGCACTCTGCTGGTCTGTACTGTACTGCACTCTGCTGGTCTGTACTGGTACTGCACTCTGCTGGTCTGTACTGGTACTGCACTCTGCTGGTCTGTACTGTACTGCACTCTGCTGGTCTGTACTGTACTGCACTCTGCTGGTCTGTACTGGTACTGCACTCTGCTGGTCTGTACTGGTACTGCACTCTGCTGGTCTGTACTGTACTGCACTCTGCTGGTCTGTACTGTACTGCACTCTGCTGGTCTGTACTGGTACTGCACTCTGCTGGTCTGTACTGTACTGCACTCTGCTGGTCTGTACTGGTACTGCACTCTGCTGGTCTGTACTGTACTGCACTCTGCTGGTCTATACTGTTACTGCACTCTGCTGGTCTGTAGTCCATCTATACTGGTGCCTGCTGGTCTACAACAGTGTGTGTGTGTGTGTGTCCAGCCTGCACCATGTACCGAAGCTTCATCGAGAACAAGCCAGTAGGGATGGACGCTAGGAGCATCGCCTCAGGATTAGCTCCACCCTCCGCAGGTGCGTCTTCCAACAACACACATCGAATCAAGGCACCACTCAACACGTTTTCAAACACAGATGGACCTCAGGTGGGTGTTGTTTTGGTGTACCCTGCGGCCCTCAGGTACCCTCCCCTACGAGCTGTGCCGGCGCTACGTGGACGAGATCGTCCTGGTGAGCGATGAGGAGATCAAGGCTGCCGTGCCCGTCCTGTACGGGGCGGGGCTTGTGGTGGAGCCTTCTGGGTCGGCCGCCTTTGCCGCCTTCATCAACAACAAGATTCCAGACGTGGAGGGGAGGAGGGTGGTGGTCATCCTCAGCGGGGGGAACATCGGCAAGGACGAGCTCGCCAACTTCCCCGGATGAGTCGCCATGGTGACAGATCGGTTACGTACGACGCAGCGCAGACTGATCGTCACCCTGACGACACGCTGGTATCGACTGAGCATGTCGGACACAAAGGACGGACTAACGAGCTGTTGTAATTTACAGAGAACATTTTGGAGAACAATGGAAAATTTTCTTATATGTAATTCTTGTTTAACACTAATGAAGCATTAACATTAAATAATCTCCATATCATCTTGATGACCCGTTATCCTGTTTTCTTGTGTGAAGCTCATATGACCACTGAAGCCAAATATACACAGGAAGGTAAAAAAAATAATAAGTTGCGTTTATTTTTTTGTCACATTTGGAAACATGATTTTAGATGGGAGACCTGGACCAGATGACTGTACCATGTGTACTCTGTGTGGTGTGCTGGACATGGTGGCGGCTGCTGCTATCCTCCTGCTGTGTCTCACCCTGCTCCTGGGGCAGATACCCTCCCTGGGGCAGATACCCTCCCTGGGGCAGATACCGGGTAGATACACTCCCTGGGTTAGATACCCCCCCTGTAGGGCTACACCCCTCCAGGAGCGGGGGGGGGGGGGGGGGGGGCAGCCTGGCATTAGTTCTGCATAACATCCTTTGTTGCCATCCTGCAGATGACGGCGTCTAGCAGACTACCACACTCCTGGGGGGGGACTTTGTAAAGCTGGAGGAGAGGAAGAGGGGAAGAGAGGAGGAGAACAGGGGGAGAGGGAGGAGAGGAAGAGGGGAGGGACAGGAGGAGAACAAGGGGGAGAGGGAGGAGAGGAAGAGGGGGAGAGAGGAGGAGAACAGGGAGGAGAGGAAGAGGGGGAAAGAGGAGAACAGGGAGGAGAGGAAGAGGGGGAGGGAAAGAGGGATGGAAAGAGGTAAAACGCAGAACCATGATTAGTGAGTGTGTGTGTCTGTTTCCCCAGCCCTGAATGTATCATTCCATCATATATTTCATTAATCAAACCCAGTCTCTCCAGCTAGCTGCTGTAAACACCAACCTTCTTGACCTTGGCCGTGTCTGTCATAGAGGACACCTGCTCCACGGGGACCTGCTGCCCTGCTACCATGCCGACCACGTCATCCAGCACCTGCACGTCCTCCTCCGCGTGCACCAGCACCACGAGAACGTGCTCGTCTCTGTCCGAAATACCAAACTTTTTAAAGGCGTCAGAGATCTGCGTTAAAAGGAGATTAAAACAAAATAATTTTAAGTAAATACATTTAAATAAATACAAGCACCATATTTACTGTGTCGACTTACACCTTTGCAGACGCACACTTACACTGTTAGTAGGCAGAAGGTTGAAAATTATTTCTGAATACAAACTCTTGGTCTTCATCTTGCTGATCTTGTGCAGATGAACAGCCTTGTTCGTGGCTATGAGAACCTGGAACGGATCCACGATCTGAGAATAGAAACATTTAGGTTAACAACATCAACACACAACATCAACACACTGTTAACTGTCATCCCGTATCATATCACATTGATATTGATTGGACTTATTAGTTAGTTAGATAATGTTGTGTTATTAGTTATTTATATAATGTTGTGTTGTTATTCGTTAGATACATTACAGGACTGTTGTGTTGTTATTAGTTAGTTAGATAATGTTGTGTTATTAGTTAGTTATATAAACTCACCATAGTCGGGTTGATCAAAGCTCCCTTTATTAATCCTTCGACTGCCTTCTTCCTTAGCTGTTCTGCGTTTTTAACCTCCTTAAACAGTAACTGAGTTACTGTGAACTCTGGGAAGAGCTCCAGCTGATGAGATAGATGCATCATTCAGAAACTAAACTAAACTAAAACTACGTAGAGAAACTTTAATTAAGGTTTATCAAACATTTCATCATGCTTCACGTGAAATAGGGGGGACTATTATCAGTGTTGCACAGATTGTTATTGGAAAGGTTCCGGTTTTAAATGATTGGTCAATGAGAAACGGTCACTAGTTACTTAGTATATACATTTATATTACGACTGAACATCCATCGTCGTAATAAATTGTATAACGGTAGTTGTTACTGATATTACGGATGTTTTGTTGGTATATGGAGAAAAAAAATCGCTTTGGTTTTTGTACTTGAACGGATATGACATCGGTTAAGATTCACCTTCGGAGTGTTTTCCTTGACGCGCCAGCCAGGCAGAAGCATCAGTTCATCTTCAGGACGAAGTTTTATTCATCTGATTCAGAATTACAGTTCTAATATCTCATATTATGTGAAGTGAAGTGTTATGTAATGTGCACGGAATAGTCAGAGAGATACTATTTGATATTTGGAGGCAGATTGCAGTGAAAGATGTTGTTCACGATGGAGAAGTTTGAAGGTTATATCTTCACAGCTCTCTGCAGCACCAACTTCTTGGTTTCTTGTTTGCTGTTCTCCAAAATCACCCGAGAACAGAGGAACCCGTACATGGATGAGATCTTCCATGTCCCACAAGCCCAGAAGTACTGTCAAGGGAAATTCAATGAGGTAAAGTACTAACTATACTCGTGTCAATGTGTGGGATTAACAGTGTTGGAAATGACCCGACAGATTGAGATCTTCTGAACATCCATCTAAACTCCAGCATCCCCCCTGGACCAGATCAGACCAGATCAGTCCATCATCCCTCCTGGACCAGATCAGACCAGATCAGTCCATCATCCTTCCTGGACCAGATCAGTCCATCATTAGTGATCTTGTTCCTGAAAGCGTTGTGCTCAAATCTGGGTTAACTAGTCTGATAAGCATCTGTCACCGCAGGCTTTCCTCAAGATACGCTCTAGTTTGACTAATATTTCATCCCTCCTCCTTCTAAATATTCCACAGCAGTTCGGCTCTCAGTAATGTCACTTCGTCCAAAATATTTACTCAGCTAGGTTTTTATAGTCTTATTCAATTCCGGGAGAAATCAGTCACATTAATCAAATACGTTCTTTTCTTTCTTTTGTCAACCCTCCCTCCCCCCCCTCCCCCGCTCCCCCCCCCCCCTCCCTCCCCTCCCCCCCCCCCTCCCCTCCCCCAGTGGGACCCCATGATCACCACCCTCCCTGGACTGTACCTGGTCACAGTGGGGGTCATTAAGCCCCTGGTGTGGCTGGCCAACCTGTCAGGGAAGGTGGTGTGTTCCACAGCCATGCTCCGCTTCGTCAACCTGTTGTTCAACTGTGGAAACCTCTACCTGCTCTACCTGCTCACCTGCAAGCTGCACTCCAGGGACAAGGTAACCACGACAACCACCCGGTCACATCACATCATCGGTGTTGTTCTTAACTGAGAAACTAATACGGGCTAATACTCTGATTCTTGATGTATGTTCCTTCGGATGAAAATGTAAAGTATGGAAACGGTTCAGTGTAAACCTGACGTGGCTGTTTGTGTTGTTTGTTTGTTTGTTTGTTGTTGTTACAGCTGCAGGGAGCGTCTCGCAGGGTGTTATCCGCCCTGTCTCTCTCTACCTTCCCTGTGCTCTACTTCTTTAACTTCCTGTACTACACCGATGGAGGATCTACTTTCTTCATCCTGTTTGCCTACCTCATGACGCTGTACGGCTGCCACAGAGCCTCGGCACTCCTGGGCGTGTGCTCCGTGTTCTTCCGCCAGACCAACATCGTCTGGGTGGCGTTCTGCGCCGGCACGCTGGTGGCCAACAGGATGGACGAGGCGTGGAAGGCGGAACACACGAAGAAGAAGGACGACAAATCACCCAGCGCCCTGGACCCTCTGTCTGTCAGCGGGGCGAGGAGAGTGATGCGTTTCCTGTTCGACTTCCTGACCTCGGCCCACCAGCTGAAGGCCGTGCTGCTGGGGGCGTGGCCGTACGTCGTCGCGGCGATGCTCTTCGCCGCGTTCGTGGTCCTGAACGGCGGCATCGTCGTGGGAGACCGCGGGAGCCACGAGGCGTGCTTCAACTTCCCCCAGATCTTCTACTTCCTGTCGTTCTCTCTCTTCTTCTCCCTCCCCGTGTCGCTGTGTCAGCACCGCGCCCTTCGCTTCCTGCAGAGCGTGCGGAGGAAGCCCCTCCTCTTCCTGTTGCTGTCCGGCCTGGCTCTGCTGCTCGTCTGGAAGTTCACCTTCGTACACAAGTACCTCCTGGCAGACAACAGGCACTATACCTTCTACGTGTGGCAGCGTGTGTTCCAGAGACACGCCTCCGTGCGTTACTTACTGGTCCCCGTCTACGTGTTGGCGGGCTGGAACCTTCTAGACTGCCTCCGCTCCCGCTCTCTCTTCTGGGTCCTGGCCTTCCTCACCTGCCTGCTGGCCTCCTCTGTTCCTCAGAAGCTCCTGGAGTTCAGGTACTTCATCGTTCCTTACCTGATGTTCCGCGTGCACATGCCCCTCCCTTCCTTGCCCCGCCTCCTTCTGGAGTTCCTTGCCCACGCGCTGGTCAACGCTGCCACGCTCTACCTTTTCGTCAACAACACCTTCCATTGGCCCAACAGCTCAGACGTACAGAGGTTCATGTGGTGAACATGCTTCATGTCCCGCCCCCTGGATGGAACTCAGGACCAATCAGAACCCGGTGTGGAGATACAGGGTCGTCTCCACGGAAACAGGGTTTGGTTGAGGTGAACTGGCTCCGCCTCCCTGTTGGATGGAAGCTGTGACACTGTAACTCTGATAAGGACTTTTTTTAATTATTGCTTAATAATTGTGTTCTTCTAGCACTGGAAGGGTAGTTCATGACCAACATTAATGTTTGAGATCAAATTATTAAAACTTGTTTTCAGGGTTGGTGAGGGAAATAAATACATTTAATCTAAACCCAACATCCGTGTGACCTTGGAGAGCTACACCTTCCTGTATTTCCACTTCCTGTATTAAATCTTTAATAAAAATTTACAAATTAATTTAAAATGTAACCTGCTCCAGCTGGACCAAATCGCACAGGAACTAGTGTCTTTATAATGAGAAACTTGGCTTTAGAAACCAATATTAAATCCCTATGAATCTGTTTTTCATACCAAATACTGATGATCAGAATCAGGTGTGCTGAGTTTCGGTCTCTGGTAAATAGACTGGAGAAAATTCCTGGTTTAGACCTTTAAACACCGCTGAGCTCGGGGTTTCCAAACTGTTTTTTTTTTCGTACTTTATGTGTTTTTTTCCGTACTTTGTGTTTTTTCCGTACTTTATGTGTTTTTTACGTTACTTGATGTGTTTTTTTCCGTTACTTGATGTATTTTTTGTTAAATCTTCCTTCACTTATTTTGAATCCTCTTTTCCCGCTCCGAGGAGAGCTGACCCGGGCTCGCTCTAATAATAAAAAAAATATATATATATTTTGTCTTTAAATTTGAATCATTTTATTATCATCTTTTGTTTAAAGTGTGAGGGTTTTACCTGTCAACCGCATATTCTGATTCATATATTTATTTCAGTTTTGCTGACTGTAGTGCTTTGACAGTATAACTCAAACAGTTGCGTCCAGTTCTAGTTCATTCTGTTTGATAAAATTATTTTATTGCATTTTTATCTTTTAATTATGATTTTGTTTGACTGTTATCCAGCGTCCGAACCTGCTCAGTGTTTAAGCGATTCTCTTGACGCAATAAATAATTATTGTCTCATGGTCAATGACTTCTAACTGCCACTAGGTGGCGATACAAGACCAGACGATAGCTATCTCTGAGCTTTGTTTGCGTGTGTGTGAGTGTGTGTGTGTGAGTGTGTGTGTGTATTATGGATGTTCCCGAATACGTTTTTTTCCCATGTGTCTGTTCGACACAGAGCGTTTCCACTGCAGCAGTGGTGGTTAACACTGTGTGTGTGTGTGGGGGTGTGTGTTGCTCAGCAACAGTAGTGGTTAGCAGTGTGTTACCTGTTGTGTGTCAGCATTTCCCATCACCGAAGAAGAAAACAATCATCTGAAACTGAAAATTGAAACATGCATCAGACTCTTTTCTGCTGAACCCACGAGCAGACCTGCCACAAGTAGACCTGAAGGAGTAGGGAAACATCTAAAACCTTCAGGACAGCGGCCCTTGAGGACCAGGATTGGACACCTCTGATATACAGTATATAACCAGGTAAAGACTAACAGCTAGTAAGCCCTGGTCCGGTGGAGTAAGATTCAGTCTTAGTCAGCAAGTTTCAGCGCAGGAAGCTGCATCTGCAAACTCCTACGCTGCTGTGCATGGACAGGAAGTGACATCAAAACGAAAAGCAAGCGTGGAAAGACACATTTGTAAAGCTCGAAGGTGGGGGGAAGGGAGTTGAAAGGTCAATTCTGATTCACCCCAGAAAGAAAATTAACTATGCATAAAGATAGAATAGGAACATTCAGAATATTAGTGTGAACTACAAGTGGGTGGTAACCCAGTTTTGAGTTAAACCAACCAAAATCAGCCACTAATAGCCCCTATCAACCATCTATAATGGAGTTTGGAAATGTGTAACAGAGAGAGAGATGGAGAGAGAGACAGAGAGACAGAGATACAGAGACAGAGAGAGAGAGAGAGAAATAGAGAGAGAGAGAGAGACAGTGAGAGACAGAAATAGAGAGAGACAGAGAGAGAGAAATAGACAGTGAGAGATAGAGAGAGAGAGAGAGAGACAGAGTGAGACAGAAATAGAGAGAGACAGAGAGAGAGAAATAGACAGTGAGAGAGAGAGAGAGAGACAGAGTGAGACAGAAATAGAGAGAGACAGAGAGAGAGAAATAGACAGTGAGAGATAGAGAGAGAGAGAGAGACAGAGTGAGACAGAAACAGAAAGATAGAGACACAGTGAGACAGGTGAATTTTGAGGTGGTTCTTGTTTTATTTTTCTGAGAACAGTGTTGTTCCTAGGTGGCTGCCTCATTTCCTGTATTTCCTGTTGGGTCGACCAATCAGAGGCCTGCTCAGAGGCCTGCTATAGTTGACAGTCAACAGCCTTTTCTCAGGAACAGCTGTGAGACATTTACAGTACACAGGTAAATACACTCTGTGAATACCCCTGGAAACTGTGAAGCCCCTTCTACACACACACACACACACACAAATATACATATGCACATACACACAGACCCCCCCCCCACACACACATATAGATATACACATGCACACACACACACACACACATTTAGATATACACATGCACATACACACAGACCCACACACACACACATTTAGATATACACATGCACACACACCCACACCCTCACACACACACATATAGATATACACATGAACACGCACACACACCTATACACACATATATACACATGTACACATACAGATATACACACATGCACACATTGTTACACGCAGACTATGTGTGTGTGTGTGTGTGTGGTCAGGGCGGAGCTTCTGGTAAACCTGAGGAGGTCTTACCAGCACTGACATCAGAGGAGACGGGGGGTTTCTGATGTCGTGTCGCAGGGGCTCAGGGAGGGGGCGAGGGATCAAGGTCAAAGGTCACCTTGATGCTAAAGGGCCATTTACATGAATCTTCAAAAAACCTGCATTAAATAACAAAAGTTATTATAGTTAATAAGTTATAATAAGCTGCAGAAGAAGAACAGATATATTTTTTTTATCCTGATAATTCCCCTTGTTCTACCTTCAGGTCTTTATGAGTCATCTTCTGCAGCACCAGGGATAAACATTCTCATATTTACATCAGACACAGATCATAACTAAACATTTACACATAACTACATGAAGTATCTAACCACAGTTTGCACTGACAAATGAACACGCACACCAACACACAAACACACACACTCCCTAGGGCAGTCAGGTGACTGAGCGGTTAAGGAATCTGACTTTGAATCCTGGCTTTTCCAACATGACGTTGTAGGTGAGTACAGACACAGGTGTTAACCTGGACACACACACAGGTACGCAAACAGTCTCACGGAACAATGGAAGGCTAATTAATGACACCAGACACACACAAACATTCACACACATACACACATGCATACTACTCCACTGCTGGGAAATGTGTACACAAGTGTTTAAACACTGTATATTCTGCAAAAAGCAATAGTACATAAGATTAGATTAGATTAGATCAACTTTATTGTCATTACACAGGTACAAGTACAGGGTAACGAAATACAGTTAGCATCCAACCAGAAGAAAAAAACCCACACTGCATGTAGATTGTGAATATTACACATTACAACTTGTAGTATTAGTGTGTATGACCCTTAGTCATTAGGGTTGTATCTCCCAACTATTTATCTCCTGACAATTTTTTATCTCAAGATCTGTGTATATTGTATACCAGCGCTCTTATTTTACTCCCATCCTTCACCCCTTGTGTGCATTCACTTACTTATTTTACCCCCATTCCTTTATCCCTGTGTGCACTCTTCTATTCTTTTTCCTCCACACCCTTGTATTCCTTTACCCCTGTGTGCATTGACGAGACTGTGCGCCGTTGTTGCTAAAGAGTTTCCCCTCTGGGATCAAATCAATAACGTTATCTGAATCTGTTGCTATGCTTTTTGTCACTGTTCAACTGTATGTCAAGCTGCACATACTTCTGGATGTGTGTCTGTTTGTGTGTCTATGTGGATGCATCCTTTATGTGGGTTTGGATGAGGGTGTATCTGTGTGTGTAAGTGTGTGTGTGTGTGTGTGTGTGTGTAATCAGATGCACAATGTACCTCAACTTATCTTTGAGCTCATCTTTTAAGTGAGCGTGTTGCGTTACTGGGATCATTGTTTGTTATCGCTGAACCTGTTAATCACATACCTGCCCTGAGCTATCACTCAGCCAACACACTCAAAATCGGGTGTATAGATCAACTTTTTTAGAATTTCCCAGACCTATACACACACACACACACACACACATATATATACATATGCACACATTCATCCCTGGACACACATTTGAAGACACACACCGTCATGCATTCAAACACACCCACACTCATGTTTGGACACACACACTAGTCAGCTGCCAGTATTTAATTGGATGACTTGCATGCACAGAAGCAGGTTACATCTACACACACACACACACACACCAGCAATACGATCACCTCATATTTTCACAGAAAAAAAGACACGTGTTTGAGTCCAGATAGACAGGTTATCTTTGCACCAACTGAACCTTTCATTGAAAGTACGACGCCAGTTTTAAACTAAATCTTCACTTCTGGTAAAGCTATTAAGAAAGAGGACTTCAGCTTCAAGCAAATATAATAAGATACAAAAGCAGAAAAGCAAAACACAATGTTGGAATC
>CM059335.1:6114888-6117388 GCA_030340685.1 Protosalanx chinensis | reverse complement strand
TGCTTGTGTGTGTGTGTGTGTGTGCGCGCGTGTGCGCAAGTGTGCGTGTGTTTCCGTGTGTTTCCGTGTGTGTGTGCGCGTGTGTGCGTTTGTGTGTGCGTGCGTGTGTGTGCGTGCGTGTGTGTGTGCTATGTTTAGAAGAATGCTGTTCCGGCTGTTTCTGTTACCACATTATGAGTTGTTACAGTCATTGTGAGTCATCAAGCAAACTTTCTCCAACGTACAATGTTTCCAGTTGTGTGTGTATGTGTGTGTCTGTTTCTGTGTGTGTCTGTGTGTGTTTGTGCGTGTGTGTGTGTGTGTCTGTCTGTCAGCTAGAAGCTAAAATCCTCACATCAGGTTTCATCAGTCTTTAGTCATTGAGATTCTCCAGGGCAGTTAATAAATACATTTAATTTATTGATTTGTAAAAAAAAAGATTAAAAAAAGATTATGTAACAATGATAATATACCATTGTGTACGAATGTGAAAAACAATATAATTGAAATAAATTATTATATTATATATAATAAAATAGAATAAATAGAATTTAGTTTAAAAATAGTATCTCTGGCAGAGGCTGGGAGAGGTGAGGCTGGGGGAGGGGGAGGCTGGGGGAGGTGAGGCTGGGGGAGGTGAGGCTGGGAGAGGTGGTAGAGGTACCCTCTATCCCCGTGGAGGTTTGTCCCTCTGAGCTTGCCGTCTCCTCCTCCTCATCTGGAGCCTCCTCAGGTGTTGACCCAGCCTGGACGCCTCCTCATACAGCCTCCTCAGCTCCCACAGGGAGTTCTGCTGCACCTGGATATCATCAGTCTGGTGGAGGGAGGGAGGGAGGGAGGGAAAGAGAGAGAGAGAGACTCAGTGAGTCCTAGCCCCAGCCTCAGCCCCCCAGCTCCCAGCCTCAACAGAACACTCACCTTAATGTCGTACAGCTTTTTCACGACCTTCCCAACCTCCACATGGTGAGGGAAGTAGTGTTTCTGGATTTCTTTGAGTCTCTCCAATACCTCAGCCAGAGTCTGGTCTCCTTCCTGCCCCTCCTGCCCCTGCTGCCCTCCCTGCTGCCCCCACCCCTGCCCCGCCATCTGCCCCAGCATCTTCACATACACCTCCAGGACCAATCCCATAAGGACCGCCTTTTCTGAATCCTGAGACAGAGAGAAAGGGATGAAGAGAGAGGATGAGAAAAGATAAGAATAGAGAGGAAGACAGGTGAGGTGAAGGGAGGGGGAGGAGAGGGGGGAGAAGAGGGGAGGAGAGGGGAGGAGAGGGGGAGGAGAGGGGTAGGAGAGGGGGAGGAGAGGGAGAGGAGAGGGAAGGAGAGGGGGAGGAGAGGGGGGAGGAGAGGGGAGGAGAGGGGGAGGAGGGGAGGAGAGGGGGAGGAGAGGGGGAGGAGAGGGGGAGTTCTTCTCAAGGATCTTACCTTCAACTTGGAGTTGAGAAGCTCTGCAGGAAACACAGGGGAACCCCAGGAACGTTTGTTCTCCTGAAGGTTCTAAACAAAGAGAGAGGGGGGAGAGAGAGGTAAGAGAGAGGTTAGGGGAGAAAGAGAGGGGGAGAGAGAGGTAAGAGAGAGGTTAGGGGAGAAAGAGAGGGGGAGAGAGGTCAGAGAGAGGTTAGGGGGAGAAAGAGAGGGTGAGAGAGAGGTAAGAGAGGAGGTTAGGGGAGAAAGAGAGGGGGAGGGAGAGAGGTAAGAGAGAGGTTAGGGGAAAGAGAGAGGGGGGAGAGAGAGGTAAGAGAGAGGTTAGGGGAGAAAGAGAGGGGGAGAGAGAGGTAAGAGAGAGGTTTAGGGGAGAAAGAGAGGGGGCAGAGAGGTAAGAGAGAGGTTAGGGGAGAAAGAGAGGGGGAGAGAGAGGTCAGAGAGAGAGGGTTAAGGGGAGAAAGAGAGGGGGGGAGAGAGAGGTAAGAGAGAGGTTAGGGGAGAAAGAGAGGGGGAGAGAGAGGTAAGAGAGAGGTTAGGGGAAAGAGAGAGGGGGGAGAGAGAGGGGAGAGAGAGAGGGGGAGAGAGAGGTAAGCGAGGGTTTAAGGGGAGAAAGAGAGGGGGGAGAGAGAGGTAGAGAGAGAGGTTAGGGGAGAGAGAGATGGGGAGAGAGAGGTAAGAGAGAGATTAGGGGAAAGAGAGAGGGGGGAGAGAGGTTAGGGGAGAGAGAGAGGGGAGAGAGAGAGGTAAGGAGAGAGAGGGGGGGGAGAGAGAGGTAAGAGAGAGGTTAGGGGAGAGAGAGAGGTTAGGAGAGAGGTTAGGGGAGAGAGAGAGGGGGGAGAGAGAGGTTAGGAGAAGGTTAGGGGAGGAGAGAGGGAGAGAGAGGTTAGGAGAAAGGTTAGGGGAGAGAGAGAGGTTAGAGAGAGGTTAGGGGAGAGAGAGGTTAGGAGAGAGGTGAAAGAGAATGGGAGAAGAGATGATGAGAAAGCGTGAGGAGAGGAGATAGAAGAGAGAGAGGGAGAGGAAGAGAGGGAGTGGAGATTAGAAAGAGAGAGGGAGAGGAAGAGAGGGAGAGGGGGAGGGAGGGAAAACCACATTCA
>CM059335.1:6104572-6114388 GCA_030340685.1 Protosalanx chinensis | reverse complement strand
AGGGGGGAGAGAGAGAGAGAGGGAGGGGGGGAAGAGAGAGAGAGGAGAGAGAGAGGGAGAGAGAGAGGGAGGGGGGAAAGGTGTCTGAATGTTGTTTGTGTTGATCAAACAGTGACCCTGGTTAATTGGCAGTTTGTTTGTGAGCTGTGTGAGTGTGTGTGAGTGTGTGTGTGTGTGGAGTAAGTGCGAGTGTGTGAGTTTTAGTTCCTTTGTGAGTGTGTGTGTTGTGTGTGTGTGAGTGTGTGTGAGTGTGTGGAGTAAGTGCGAGTGTGTGAGTTTTAGTTCCTTTGTGAGTGTGTGTGTGTGTGTGTGTGTGTGTGAGTGTGTTCGTTTTTACAGGGAAACTGTCTCATTCTAGCTGTGTACAAACTAGAGAGCCCAAGGACAACACTGACCATCTGTTAACTAGTGTGTGTGTGTGTGTGTGTGTGTGTGTGTGTGGAGAGGAAGGAAAACTCTCCCTTCCTCTGTCTCTCTTACACACACAGACACACACACACCCTCCCTGTCTTACCGTTCCTGCAGGTGTCCAGGATCTCTAACATGCACTGCTGTCCATCCACCTCCACTTGCTGAAGAAGAGAGAGACAGAGAGAAGAAGACAGAATCATTATATTATACTCCATCATCATCCAAACCTTCCCTTCTCTAAATACAGAAGACTGACGAATGATGGGACATGTAGTTGCAATGCATTCAGAGTTTATTTCCTGTTCCTTACAGGAGGAGAGGAGGGGGGGGGGGGAGAGGAGGGGAGGGGGGGGGATACTCACCTTTCTGTAGGAGTCTTCTATTGTTGGGTCATATTTTTCCACAAAGATTCCCTGGACAAACTGAACTGTCTGTGGAGAGAGAGAGGGAGAGAGAGAGAGAGAGAGAGAGAGAGGGAGAGAGGGAGAGAGAGAGAGGGAGAGAGGGAGAGTTAGGATTACATATTATACTGGAGGGTCTTATTCATGCATGTCTTTTGTGCTACAGATCTGAGATACACCTCATTACAGTGACTCACACTCTCACACACAGACACACACATCCATGAGTGTCACACACACACACACACACACACACGCCAAGACCCAACAACTAAACAAAAACAAAAACTTTCCAGAGCAGAAGAGGAGGAAGAAGAAAGAGGGAAGAATGGAAGGAGAGAGAGAGAGAGAGACAGTTCTGTCTGTCTGGTGTATCTGTGTGTGTGTGTGTGTGTGCATGTGAGTGTCATCAAATCAACATTTATTTGTATAGCCCTTTTTACAAGCAATGTCACAAAGGGCTTCACATATGCCCATAGAACTGCCCCTCAACCAGCTAATCTCTGTGTGTGTGGGGACCTTTTTACTGCCTTGTAAAGCCCATAGTTATTGTGACCTAATTACACCCAGAGTACAATACTCTATGTAGTGAAAGAAGGCCTCCCCACAGAAGATAGGTCAGAGAGAAAAGACATTTAAAGAAGGTACACTGAATATAGTCAATCAGATCATTGTTGTCGTCTATGGTGCTGAAGTCCACTTTAGATTTGGAACAAGCCTGGAGTGCTGCATCCCACGCTCTCACACACACACACACACACACACACACACATGCACGCTCACACACACACACAGAAACACATGGACCAGTTAACAGGCTATAGTCATTTTAAACTATAGCTATGCACAACTGGGTCATGTATACATCTCTATGTGAGTGTGTGAGTGTGTGTCCCTCCCTCCCTCCCTCCCTCTCTGTGTTCTTACCAGTGCAGACTTGCCCACCCCTCCTGATCCCAGGACCACCAGCTTGTATTCACGCATCCTGCTGTTCCTCTGTTACCCTGGAAACACACAGACAGACAGGCAGTTAGACAGGATCCAGTCTGTTACCCTGGAAACACACAGACAGACAGGCAGGCAGGCAGACAGACAGGTCTCTCCTGGTGGTTATACTGCAATCAGCTGCATACACACACCTGCACGCAACACACTCCAGACTATACACACACCAAGCCAACACACACGTTGAACTCTGTGTGTGTGTGTGTGTGTGTGTGTGTGGGGGGGGGGGGACTATATGTGTGTATGTGTGTGTGTGGGGGGGATTTACATGGTGTGGATTTATCATCCTTTCTTCGCTTTAGCTTTGTTCTTTCTGAGACACACAACCACTAACACAAACAACCACACACACACACACACAAATACACACGTGTAGGCGTAAACCAGCACTAACACACACAGAGAGAGAGACACACAAACACACAAAGAGAAAACTGTTGGCCACCCACAATCAGCCTGGCCTCTGTTTCACTTCTCATTTCTTCAATAGCTCACACACACACACACACACACACACACACTACTACACGAGAGGAGGAGGAGAGCGAATAGGAGGAGGGGAGAGGAGGAGGATGAAAGGAGAGGAGAGAGGGGAGAGGAGAAGAGGGGAGGAGGATGAGAGGAGAGGAGGATGAGAGGAGAGGAGGAGAGAGGGGGAGGAGGATGAGAGGAGAGGAGGAGAGAGGGGAGGAGGATGAGAGGAGAGGAGGAGAGAGGGGAGGAGGATGAGAGGAGAGGAGGAGAGAGGGGAGGAGGATGAGAGGAGAGGAGAAGAGAGGGGAGGAGGATGAGAGGAGAGGAGAAGAGAGGGGAGGAGGATGAGAGGAGAGGAGGAGAGAGGGGAGGAGGATGAGAGGAGAGGAGAAGAGAGGGGAGGAGGATGAGAGAGAGGAGAAGAGAGGGGAGGAGGATGAGAGGAGAGGAGAAGAGACGGGACAGGCAGCGCTTTCTTCTCAGAAGTCCCTTTCTAGCTAAACAGGAAGTGAGATCACTTCCTGGTGACAAGGTTATATCAGAGCAGGATGTGACAACAGCCCATAGTCGCCACAGCGATGAAGCCAGTCAGCACTTCTAGAACTTCTCAACTGTCTCTCAGCTGAATGTTCTAGAACTCCTGTAGTTCAATTTTGAATGGACTATAACTCCCATCCACAGAGACATTTCCCCCCCTCCCAGAATTCTGTTGTTAAACCTGACTGTGTTTTGGTGGCTGTTGTGTCCAAACTGAATTCAAAGTTCAAATCCGATCACAATAATACTGCTCCTTGTGGTTAGGTAACCTGGGTAGAGTTCTTGGTTCACATAGGGACAGGAGTGTGTGTGTGTGTGTGAGAGTGTGGTGTGTGTGACAGTTCAGCTGTTTAGAGGCTCATTATGATCAGGATCTCATACCTGCACAGGCCTGTGAATGACAGAAGAGAGGGAGAGAGAGATGGAGGGAGGAAAAAGAGGGCGAACGAGAGATTTACGATTATCTCTCCTTCCCTCAGTTCTGATCAAAGAATCAGCCTTCTAGAGCCACAGAAGAACCACACACACATGTACACAACTACACACACACACACCCACACACACACTAGAGGGTGTGTTGTCGTCTCACAGGAACAGCTCCAGTCATCTGTGTTGCTGTAACCTCACGCCTGACCAGGAAGTAAGAAACAGGAAGCAGCTTTAATAAACTACAACTCCCATCAACACCGAGGTTTCACAACACAGGAAGTGTGTCTTCCTCCTTCCCTGAAGCAAGGTAAATATGTCACTGGGTGTGTGTGTTAGTGTGTGTGTGGTGTGTGTTAGTGTGTGTGTGTAGTGCCCCCCAGTGGAACCAGTCCATGTCATCAACCCTAGCAAAAGGCCCAAGGGCAGCATGGGTAAACAGGGGGCATTGTGGGTAAAACAGACGAGGTCAGCAGTAGAGCAGAACAGATGGAGAAACAATGGACACACACGCACGCACGCACACACACACACACACACACGTGTGTCCCTGTCCTCCGGGTCGTCTTGCAGGAATATAGGCCATGTGATTGAGAGGTGACACAGTTACAGTTTCATTTCACTGAACTCCATTGAAGTTCTCTGAAGAGGATTAACATGAGGTCACCAACCTCTCCTCTTCCTCCTCACCCTCCTAACCCTCCTAACCCTCCTCTTCCTCCTCACCCTCCTCACCCTCCTCACTCTCCTAACCCTCCTCTTCCTCCTCACCCTCCTAACCCTCCTCACCCTCCTCTTCCTCCTCACCCTCCTAACCCTCCTCTTCCTCCTCACCCTCCTAACCCTCCTAACCCTCCTCTTCCTCCTCACCCTCCTCACCCTCCTAACCCTCCTCTTCCTCCTCACCCTCCTAACCCTCCTAACCCTCCTCTTCCTCCTCACCCTCCTAACCCTCCTCTTCCTCCTCACCCTCCTCTTCCTCCTCTCCCTCCTCCTCAAGATGTAGAGATGGATAGAAGATGATAGAGGCAAACAATCATCTGCATTTAAATTGCTTTAATTTCCCCCTTTTCCTGTTCCCAGACTGCCAAGGATGTAGAACACTCTCTCACACACACACACACACACACTCATAACTGTTATGTCTATCACATGGGAGTTCTTTCCCAGTTTCATGTTACTTTACAGCACACACACACACCTCTCATCTTACACAGGCACCAAGAGAAGAGACAGATGTAATAGGAGAGAGAGAGAGAGAGGGGGGAGAGAGAGGAAGAGGAGAGGAAGAGAGAGGGAGAGAGAGGAAGAGAGAGGGAGAGAGAGGGAGAGAGAGGGAGAGAGAGGGAGAGAGAGGAAGAGAGAGGAAGAGAGAGGGAGAGAGAGGGAGAGAGAGGGAGAGAGAGGGAGAGAGAGGAAGAGAGAGGAAGAGAGAGGGAGAGAGAGGGAGAGAGAGGGAGAGAGAGGAAGATGAGAGGGAGAGAGAGGGGAGAGAGAGGGAGAGAGAGGAAGAGAGAGAAAGAAGGCGAAATATTAGCACTCCATTTCCTGATGGCATCTTAATGATGTCAGCTGACCTGGGCAGTATCAGCCGACACACACACACACACACACACACGCTCACCTTGACATGGTTCAGGAAACACACAAGGCTCCACAGTTGGTATAATGATGTGACGGTGTTGAAGAGAAACACAGCTGGGGTCTCTTCTTGTGCACACACACACACACACACACTCTGAAGCAGTGATCGATACAGCTTTGGAGGCAGATGTCCCAGTAAACACTCACTTTCAATAACTACCTGCAGTATGTCTGCAGGTCTCTCTGTCTCTCTCTCTCTCTCTCTCTCTCTCTCTCTCTCTCTCTCTCCGTCTCTCTCTCCGTCTCTCCTCTCCCCCCCTCTCTCCCCCCCTCTCTCCCCCCCTCTCTCTCTCCCCCCTCTCCCCCCCCCCCCTCTCTCAGGGTAGTAATTACTCTGCAGGGGGCGGGCTTGGGATAAGAAGCTTCCTGCTGTCAGGAAGTCAGCTGATGCACGAGTCCACCTCCTGCAGCGCCTCACACACACACAGAGACACACACACACACAGAGACACAAACACACACACACACACACACACACACACAGAGACACAAACACACACACACACACACACACACACACAGAGACACAAACACACACACACACACACACACACAGAGACACACACACACACAGAGACACAAACACACACACACACACACACACACACACAGAGACACAAACACACACACACACACACACACACAGAGACACAAACACACACAGACATACACACACATATACAACCAGACACACACACACACACACAGAGACACACACACACACAGACACACACACACAGAGACACAAACACACACAGACACACACACACACACAGACACACAGAGACACAAACACACACAGACATACACACACATATACAACCAGACACACACACACACACACAGAGACACACACACACACAGACACACACACACAGAGACACAAACACACACAGACACACACACACACACAGACACACAGAGACACAAACACACACAGACATACACACACATATACAACCAGACACACACACACACACACAGAGACACACACACACACAGACACACACACACAGAGACACAAACACACACAGACACACACACACACACAGACACACAGAGACACAAACACACACAGACATACACACACATATACAACCAGACACACACACACACACACAGAGACACACACACACACAGACACACACACACAGAGACACAAACACACACAGACACACACACACACACAGACACACAGAGACACAAACACACACAGACATACACACACCATATACAACCAGACACACACACACACACACACACAGAGACACACACACACACACAGACACACACACACAGAGACACAAAACACACACAGACATACACACACATATACAACCAGACACACACACAGAGACACACACACACACAGACACACACACACAGACACACAAACACACACAGACACACAGAGACACACACACACACAGACACACACACACAGACACACAAACACACACAGACACACAGAGACACAAACACACACAGACACACACACACACGTGTGGTGGTGTGTGTTTACACAGTGTGTGAACGAACGCCCCTTTAAACACCTGTTTGAGCTGCGAGATCACATGACCTCCAGGTGTGATGTCCATCCATGGAACAGTAGTACTGCCAGGCAACAGGTCATCCCAGCAGCCAATAGGATTTCTGCTTATGTAGACATGATATTTGATGGCTCAAAACTGATCCCAGTTCAGTCTGCTCAGGGGAATCCACACATATGCATCTGGATTCACAGAAACATACACATGTATGTTCGTGTACGGTGAGTTTGTTCTACTGGAGCCAAACCTGCATATCTGGAAGACGATCACTGTGTAAGTGTGTGTGTGAGAGAGGGTGTGTGTGTGTGTGAGAGAGGGTGTGTGTGTGTGAGAGGCTGTGTGTGCAGGAGAGGGTGTGTGTGTGTGAGAGAGAGCAAGAGAGAGCGAGAGAGGGTGTGTGTGGTGTGTGTGTGTGTGTGTGTGTGTGTGTGTGAGAGAGAGGGTGTATGTGTGAGAGGGTGTGTGTGTGTGTGTACAGACCCCTCCCCACACTGAGAGAGAGGGTCAATACAAGCCTGTATATCCTGGACCTTCGACCACCCGATGTTAGGAAGACAAAGAGATTATGTGTATGTGTGTGTCTGAGGGTGTGTGCATATCGGTGTGTATGAGTGTGTGTGTGTGTGTGTGTGTGTGTGTGTGTGCCTGAGGGTGTGTGCATATCGGTGTGTATGGGTGTGTGTGTGTGTATATATAGATGGAGAGTGTGTGTTAGGTGTTGTAGCATCAGTCAGTGGGACAGACAGCATGTTGGTCAGCTTTCTGGCAGCACTGCATTAAATCAATGCCCCTACGTGTGTGTGTGTGTGTGTGTAATATAATGGATTGCCCCTTTTGACATCCAGTCACAGCAATAGCTGTGTGAGTTATTGAACTATAATGAACTGTGACCTTAAACACTCACACACACACACACACACACACACACCAACAAAGCACAGACAAACAGACACACACAAATTATATTCCTATATCTTAGTGTGTTTGTGTGTGTGTGTGTGTGTGTGTGTGTATCAACCAGGTTGACTACAGGAGCAGGGTCTAGCATACCAACACACTATTTGACATCTCAATCTCTCTTTACACCACTGAGAAAACATAAAGAGTAGGAACCTTATCTCTCATCTCTCTCTCCCTCCATCTCTCCCTCCCCCCCTCCCTCCCCCCTCCCTCCATCTCTCCCTCCCTCCCTCTCTCCCTCCCTCCCTCCCTCCCTCCCTCCCTCTCTCCCCCCTCCCTCCCTCTCTCCTCCCTCCCTCCCTCCTCCCTCTCTCTCTCCCTCCCTCCCTCTCTCTCTCCCTCCCACACACACTTCAGATGCTCCAGTTGCAATTGAAACCCTGAATAGTAATCTCAATGAAACGTTGTGTGTGACTGTGTGTGTGCGTGGGGGGGGGGGGCAGGAAGCATGTGGTAATTGTGATTAGGGGTATGCCCCGCCCCCAAAAGGGAACCTGATAGTTTATAAACGAGGAGAGAAGTGGTGAGAGAGAGAGAGAGAGAGAGAGAGAGAGAGAGAGGAAAGAGAGAGAGAGAGAGTGAGAGAGAGCGAGAGAGAGGAAGAGCGAGAGAGAGAGAGAGAGAGAGGAAGAGAGAGAGAGAGAGGAAGAGAGAGAGAGAGAGAGAGAGAGGGAGAGAGAGGAGAGGAGAGAGGAAGAGAGAGAGAGAGAGAGGGAGAGAGAGAGAGAGAGGAAGAGAGAGAGAGAGAGGAAGAGAGAGAGAGAGAAGAGAGAGAGAGAGAGAGAGGGAGAGAGAGAGAGAGAGAGAGACAGAGAGAGAGGAAGAGAGAGAGAGAGAGAGAGCGAACAGAAGGGGGAGTCCTCTGCAGCAGGAACCTAATATCTTGTGTGTTTCTCTCTTCCATTCAGACTCTATTGTCATATAGATGACAGGGCTACACATGTGTAATGACCACCCTGGTTCACACTTCCCTCTCTCTCTCTCTCACACACACTCTCACACACACACACACACACACACCATCTCAATTCTCAGGATCCTGCACAGATAGGACACAGTTTCCTCTCCTTATAAGGCAACAGTTTACAACACACACACACAACAGTCAGCACAGCAGCCTCATGTATTGAAGACTGAATCATGACTATCCTCTCTCTCTCCCTCTCTCTCCCCCCACACACACACACACACACACACACACACACACAACAACAACAACACACACCTCCTCACATAGTGTCACCCACCCGCTTAGCTAACACACTGACCTGGCAACAGAGGATCTGTGTGTGTGTGTGTGTGTTTGAGTGCACAGTAAATACCCAGGCGTGTGTGTGCATGGCTAAGATAACCCAGGTGATGTCGACATGGCAACGTGATGGAACATGACAGAGTCTCTGTGCTGCTCTGGGGCGGGACCACACGCACCACTGACCTATCACACGTCTGCACACCATCCATAGAAACCAGTCTGACCAATCAGAGTACAGGGAGCTCTGCTATAGGTCCGTACAGACTGTGCTGGCCTGGCTGCAACCAGGAAGCACTGAGCGTGAGTGTGTGTGTGTGTGTGGGGGGGGGGGGGAGTGTGTGTGGGGGGAGGGAGTGTGTGTGCATTAATAGCTTTTTAATGTCAGTCTTTAAATTAGCCTCTTTTAAATTCTAGATGAATCTCCCGAGGTCAGGGTGTCTACCTCTCCTCTACCTCTCCTCTCTCTATCTCTCCTCTCTCTACCTCTCCTGGGTTTCTTTCACCCCCCCCCCCCCCACACACACACACACACACACTCCCTTCTCTGGGTGTCAAAGGGACAGTCAGAATGCAGCTCTGAGGTAAAACCAACCAAATGTTTCGACGCGTGTGTGTTGAAGCGTGAGTGTAAGCTTATCCAGACAGACAGATACACACACACTTCTCACACACACACACTCCACAGTGACCTTCCCTGCTCTAGGAATCTTTTACAACTCATCTGACTTCTATTACAAACACAGGAAGATCCTAGACCCACACACACTTTAAACACACACACCTTACACACGCACTCAGCTGACAAATTAACAAACAATACACACAATACACAATAAAACAGAGGAGAGGGGAGGAGAAAGGGGGATGGGAGTGGAGGAGAGGAGGAGATGAGGAGAGGGGGAGGACCTGTAAATTCAGCAGGAAGACTCAGAAAGTTAAAAGCCAAACAGCCCCTGGTTCTAGGTTTGGTTCTGGGTCTGGTTCTGGGGTCTGGTTCTGGGTCTGGTTCTGGGTCTGGTTCTGGGTCTGGTTCTAGGTTTGGTTCTGGGTCTAGTTCTGGGTCTGGTTCTGTACTTGATGCTCTGGATACTGAAACACAGATTCCAAGAGGCCACACATCCACAGGCACGAGTGATCAAGCACAGATGTCACAGAT
>CM059335.1:6074572-6102072 GCA_030340685.1 Protosalanx chinensis | reverse complement strand
CAGTCTAAACACACACAAACACACCCTCACAAACACACATGGACCTTTTCTAGAGAGATAATCCAGCGGGGTGTGGCTCTAGGATTGCTGCTCACCACCGCCTCAACCTCCTCACGCAACTTCCTGGTTTAGTCAGGTCCTCATTGGACGACAGTACCTTAAAGTCCCTCCCCCAAGACCTGCAGATCCAATGATGGGTTGGGGAAGGCGGTAAGGAGGGAGGGCATAAGGAGGCAGGGAAATGACTCCCTGAGGCCTTCTGAGAGGACCCCTACAGGTGAGGAAGGCTCACTGCAGACCCAGAAAGGGAGTATGACACTGTGGGAGCGGTTCTTAGATCATGTGATCTGTGACTCCTACACACGGTTCGTTTAACACCAGGACTTTACTCTCTGGGTACTTTCATAAGTACGTTCTCTTCATCACAAACACTTTACTCCAAGCCTTTTACCCCCTGTGTGCAGTTACTTTATTTCACTGGACCCCCCCCTACTCCTTTATCCGTGCATGCACTCTTCTACTCTCTTACCCCTACACCCTTACGCCCATGTATGTATTGACGAGACTGTGAGTCGTGGTTACTAAAGAGTTTCCCCTCTGGGATCAATAAAGTAATTCTAATTCTGGGGTTTGATATTTGAGATGTAGCCTACTCTCTCTCTTGATAGGCTGTCAAGGGGGGGGGGGGGTCGTCATCAGAAATAGATTCATGGATTAGAACGCAGTATTCATGTTTATATTAATGACCAGACAATAGAAAAGGAACAGGAAGATAGACCTCACGACTTAACCGTTAGTCAGATGTCACAATCTGTGGCTTTCTGCTGTGGTAGATACCCAGTGTTGACCTAGTATCTGAAACAACAAGTTTCACATCTTCCGACCGAAAAAAAACGGAACATGATCTCTCTCTCCCTCTCTCTTCCTCTCTCTCTCCCCCCCCCCTCTCTCCCCCCTCTCTCTCTCTCCCTCCCTGTCTCACTGTCCGCGAGGTTTCCAAGCAACCTGAAAGAAGGAGCCTCTTTCGTTTTCATTCACTAACCGGCAGGAACCATAAACTATGTGTCTCCTATCTTTGTGTCTCAGTCCCAGAATGACAGCCGCCCCTTAGCTCCACACCAAGCAGCCTCTCCCTCCAAACCTTCTGGCCAGAAGAAGACTAATTCAGCAAAGGCCTGTCTGGGTTCTAAGGGTTCTGAGATGTGAGCTGTTGATCCAGTAATGTCCTGCAGATCTGCTGGACTTCAGCCCGTCTGTGTGTTCAGAGAGAGAGAGAGGCCAAGTCTGCTCCCTTCATCGACAAGAGCTGGGAACTAGGCGGGGCTCGACACACACACACACACACACACACATATCCACCACTTGGACGCCTTTCTGCACTGAAAACCTTCACGGCAAAAAACACACATTTGGATTGAAATGTTCCATAAAGCATCTCATTGTCCTTGTCAGGTTTAGGTTTGACCACCTCTCAGTCTGGTGGACCAGAATCAGCCTCCTGAAGAATGCGTCAAAGCAGACAATCCAATAACTTTTCCATTTCCGTTGTAACTTCACCAATGCAGCTGAAGCTACAGTGTAACGAGCTGCACGGTAACAGCCCGGTGGGACACACACACCCACACACACACCCACACACACACACACACACACACACACAGCTACAGTAACACCCTGAACACAGCCCCTGCTCCTCCAGCAGACTGAACACCAGTGGGATCATTAAATTGTTTCCTCCACCACTCCGCCATATTCTACAGATTCTGACCTGTATGCATCACACACACCCGGTCTCTGCTCCGGTTTGCAACACCGGAACACCCTATATCAATACAGAGAGCGCGCGCCAGCTCGTGAACATAGCAGGGTACTTCCACGCCTGGAAAACGCCCCGTTTTCGATCAACAATACCGTAACAATATTGCAGCAAACGGGAGTGCGTAGGGAACCAAATACTCACAGTTGTGTGTGTGTGTGTGTCGGTCCTTGTGCTCGCGGCGTCTCGCGCTCTCTCGGTTCTCTAGCAGGGTGAGGTTCTCTCCTCATGACGTCACAGCCTCGGTTTCAGAGCCTCGTGCAGACTGACGGCTCCTTTAAACCAGGTCACACACACACACACACACATATTCAGTATATTAATAAGTTATTAATCACCCGGAAGTGACAGGCTGTGTTTACCCTGACATAATAATAATAATAATAATAATAATAATAAGACACTGCAGTAGTGTGGCTTTCATGACATTATAACATATTTTAATATTCTCTCTCTGTGCAACTTAACGTGAACATCAAATTCCTTGAGATCATCAAACACATCTGTCAAGACGCCCCCCCTTTTCCTCCCCTCGTCTCTCTCTCTCTCTCTCTCTCTCACACACACACACACACACACACAAAGCCTAAGTCTCTCACCCTTTCCCTCAGGAAAAAGCCCTTTTAGATATCAAACAGCTCATTGACAGAGAGAGGAAAGAGTAGAGAGAAGAGAGAGGGAATAGAGAGAGAGAGAAGATAGATAGAGAGAAGAGAGCAGAGAGAGAGTGAAGAGAGAGAGAGCAGAGAGAGAGGGAAGAGAGAGAGAGCAGAGAGAGAGGAAGAGAGAGAGGATAGAAACGAGAGAGGGAAGGAAGGAATGCCAAGTATTTCTGGTCTGACATGAATGCAGGCCTACTCCCTCCCTCCCTCCCTCCCTCCCTCCCTCTCTCCCTCTTTTCTCCTTCCCTACTTCCCTCTCTTCTTCCCTCCTCTCTTCTCTCTTTCCTTACTTTCCTCTCGTCATTTCCTTCCTCTTTATCTGCTTGCCTCTCTCCCTCCCCTCCCTTCCCTTTTGTCTCCCCTCTTGTCTCCCTCTCGCCTTCCCTGCCCTCCCCTCCGAAACCCTAAATACTGCCGACCATGTGGCCTCAATCACTGCATAGTAAACTGCCTCACACACACACACACACACACACACACACATTCAGACGTGTGCATGGCATGCGCTGTGATAATATGTAGCTACTGTCACCAAGTCATCAGTCCTGAGGCTGTATTAGGAAGTGGACAGCTGCCTGGTGTAGATCTAGCTGGTGTAGATCTAGCTGGTGTAGATCTAAATGGTCTAAATCTAACTGGTCTAGATCTAGGCGCTTGTCCCTTCTGACGTGTCCCTGGGAGAATTCAGAGGAATGTACTGAACAGCTGTTTAAGCACGCCACTCCCAGCTACTTCCCTCTCCTTCTCCTCCCCTCTCCTTCTCCTCCCCCTCTCCTTCTCCTCCCCTCTCCTTCTCCTCCCCCTCTGGCTGAGAGGGGCTGAAGGGGTTGGGGGAGGCTGGGAGAGGCTGGGAGAGGCTGGAGGGGGGGTTGGAGCTGCCACAAAGTAAAGCTAAAGGATCCTGATGCATGCTGGGACAGGTCTTTTACCAAGAGTCTGCTGACTGAACTCATACCTGAGGAACACACACCCACACACACCCACACACATACACACACATACACACATCCCACCCCACACACACACACACATACACACACACACACACTAGAGACACTTCAACTCTGTTGAATTACTATCAAGTGTCACACTCTAACCACTGCTAAACGTGTCAAACAACACACACTGTAGTTCTCCTAACGTGTACAGAATAAAGTATGTGAGTCTCAGTAGTGTGTCCTGTGTCAGGGGGGTGGGGGTGGGGGGGGTGGGGTGGGGTGTTCCCACCCAGACAGACACTCCACACAGGAACCTTCACTCACATGGGTGGAGTTTCTCTGAGGGACGCTATTCTTAGTAACACCTTCCTGTCTTTCTTCCTCTCTTCCTGGATGGAAATGTAGGCTATTCTGTCGCCGTCACAAAATAACAGTTTTCTCTGTGTTGCTGTGAATCATGGGAGGAGTGGGAGGAGAGGGGTGAGGAGGTGAGGGGGTGAGGAAGTGAGGAGGTGAGGAGGTGTGGGGTGAGAAGGTGAGAAGGTGAGGGGTCAGGGGTGAGGTCAGGAGAGGAAGGCAGCAGATTGAAGTGTTAAAAAAAGTTTGGGCGTTTTCTGTGTGATGCAAGTCTGGTGACAGAGATCTGAACCATCACACACACACACACTCACACACACACACACACACACAGGATCATAACTGCGATCCATTGTTTGTTTCACGATTACGTTTCCTTGACAACAGATTTCCATATGAATGACATCTGAGGACACAGGGAGGAGGAGGAGGAGGAGGAGGAGGAGGAGGAGGAGGAGGAGGAGGAGGAGGAGGAGGAGGAGGAGGAGGAGGAGGAGGAGGAGGAGGAGGAAGTGACAGAGATGAGGATGAAGGTTTGTTCCTAAAGGTTACTGAGAAACATGAGTGTGTTAAAGACCCAGTTCTGATCCCTTGCGCACACACACACACACAAACACACACACAAACACACACACACACACACACTGTGTTAGTAATGGGTGTGATTGAGTTAATGTGACTGTAAATAATATTACAGTCCAGAGGTGGTTTTGAGGTTGTGAGACATTTCATCTTCTCTCTCTCTCTCTCTCTCTCTCTCTCTCTCTCTCTCCCTCTCCCTCTCCCTCTCCCTCTCTCTCTCTCTCTCTCTCTCTCTCTCTCTCTCTCCCTCTCCCTCTCCCTCTCCTCTCCCTCTCTCCTCTCTCTCTCTCTCTCTCCTAGGGATATCAAAGTCTTTGTGCCAGGTAACAGCTGGGGCATCAATGCCATGTTCGCCTTCTAATTATCCACTGATAATTAACTGAATAAACATTCACCCCCTCCTCTCCTATCCCCTCCTCTCCTATCCCTCCTCCACTCTCCCTTCCTCCACCCCTCTCCTCCTCTCCCCTCTTCTCCTCTCCCTTCCTCCCCTCTCTACTCCCCTCCTCTCCCTCCCCATCTCCTCTCCAGCGGGTGAATTGAGTCTCTGTTTGACCTCTGACCCTGACCAGACCTAGACAGAGGGTGTTTGTGTCAGAACGCTTCACAATCAGAGTATTGATTAGAACGGAATCAACAGGCGTCTGTGTGCAAGAGTGAAAGATTGTGTTTTGTGTATTTGTGCGTGTTAGAGTGAGTCATTTGGTATTTGGTTTCTTTGTGGAGTAAATGGTTCATCACTCTTTCAAAAAAAGATAACCGTGGCCCTACTAAGAGACAGGGTGTCTGTGAGAGAGAAACCAAGAGAGAGAGAGAGAAAGAAACGAGCGAGAGAGAGAAAGAGAGAGAGAGGGGGAGAGAGAGAGAGAGAGAGAGAGAGAGGGAGAGAGGGAGAGAGAGAGAGAGAGGACCTCAAAGTTGAAATCACTCAGACTTCAGCTAAAAAAACAATTCAACGACATTGCCATCTAGCGGCGTGCTGCGAACCCTACATCTGATGGACAAACATCCTTCAACACGCATGCGCAGATCAGCAGACGCTACAAGCTGCTGCCATGGGAACCAGGGTTTAACTGTAACTGACTCCTGCAGAAAACAACATCAGATTGACAGAAAATAACTTGGATAAAGATCAGAAAACCTGCTGTAAACTTGTAACAGGCTGTTAATACTTTAGGAAGATGCCGGTGCATTTTAAGGTAAATAATGAAATGTCAGGATTTAAAATGATTTAATCACCAGTTACAGCGGTGTTAGTTAGCAGACTAGCTATCTTGAACTTCCTCACGTCGATAGTTGAACTTTCGATTTGCGAAAACAAAAAATAACAACATAATGTCATCATTTTATACAATTATCATGGATCTGTGGCGACAGTCTAACTCAGCATACTTTAGCAAGCCATAACAATAACATTAACCTTTTTAGCGAAAGAGAGGAAAGCGCTTAGCTCAGGATTTACATCAGTATAATCCTGCTAATATAATAAGAGTCTTATTAAGACTTCAGTCTGATTCTATTAACGCTGAACCAGATATCCTGCAACAAGAAATCCACTGACTTTCAACAGACAGTTCACCGTGAAACTGTGTGTGTGTGTGTGTGTGTGCGTGTGTGTAATGTCGTGTGTGTGTGTGTGTGTGTGCGCGCTCCACAGGGAACTACAGAGTATCAGAATAAATTCAAGGCTGGCCGAGTATCTCGTTCTAGGAGCGCCTCTCCTCACCGCCCCTCTCCTCTGGCTGGACTGCGTTCTGACGAGCTGGGTGAGGATGTGTGTGAGCGTGTGTGAGTGTGTGTGTGTGGTGAGTGTGTGCTTGTGTTTGTCAGGCACTTAAACCATCAGTCTGAGTGTAACCCAGATTATGGTATAAAATACTCTTCATTAAGTACTGATCAATGATGCAAAACCTTTTTTCCGAAAATAGCTGTTTAACCGTATTTTTTTCCATGCAAACTTTTATTTTGTACGTTTGTTTAAAAAATATTTGTTAATGTGTTATGTTCTGTGTGTGACTGTGTGACTGTGTGTGTGTGTTTGTGTGTGTGTGTGTGTGTGTGTGTTTGTGTGTGTGTGTGTGTTTACTCCAGGCATCGTCAGGGAGCCTCAGTTCCAGTCCAGGAAGAAGGTGTCTCATCAGCGTGTTCCCCAGGTGTCCAGTTCCCTCATCTGGGACACAGACCCCCATCCAGCCATGGACACCCTCCCCCTGCCCCCTCAAAGACCCTCTTCTGCCCCTGCCCCAGCCCCTGCCCCAGGACTAGAACCTGCCCCAGCCTCTAAAAGACCCTCTCCTGCCCCAGCCCCTGCCTGTGCCCCAGGACCTGCCCCAGCCTCTCAAAGAACCCCCCCGGCCCCAGGACCGGCCCCAGCCCCAGCCTCTCCAGAGCATGTGAAGACCCCAGAGGCCCCCGGGGCCCCAGACCCACTGGCCTCCAGTCCCACCCCACACCCCCACCTGTGCTCTGATTGGCCAGGCACAGTGCAGACCTCCCATGGCAACAAAGGAAGGACAGAGTGGAGCTGTGAATGGGGTCTGTGGTCACACACTTTAACACACGCGTCAACACACACACACACACACACACACACACTGTTACACATATGTCAACACACACACACTGTTACACATATGTTAACACATACACACACTGTTACACTTATGTTAACACACACACACACCGTTACACACACGTTAACACACACACACACTGTTACACACACGTTAACACACACACACACACACTGTTACACACACGGTTAACACACACACACACACTGTTACAGACACAAACACTTTAACATATACGTCAACACACAAACACACTGTTACACACACGTCAACACACACACACTGTTACACACATGTTAACACACACACACTTTAACATGTTATTCATGTGGTTTACTGTGTTGTGTTTGTTGTGTCTGTTGTCCAGGTGCATCACGTGCTGAAGAGGAAGGCAGGTTTGAGGTCATCAGGTCGGAGGGCGGGGCTCCACAGCTCTGAGTACAGCGCGCAGTTCCTGTGGGGAACCAGACCAGCTCGCTCCCCCCTGCTGGCAGCAGAACAGGTGAGAACACCTGGAGAACCCTCTGGAGAACGTGTGAGAACACCTCCTGTAGAACCTTCTGAAGTATGTGCCAGAACACCTGTAGAACCCACCGGAGAACATGTGAGAACACCTGTAGAACCTTCTGAGGTACCTGCAAGAACACCCGCAGAACCTTCTGGAGAACATGTGAGAACATCTGTAGAACCTTCTGGAGATCATGTGAGAACACCTGTAGAACCTTCTGGAGAACGTGTGAGAACACCTCCTGTAGAACCTTCTGAAGTACGTGCCAGAACACCTGTAGAACTCACCGGAGAACATGTGAGAACACCTGTAGAACCTTCCGAGGTACGTGCCAGAACACCTGTAGAACCTTCTGGAGAACATGTGAGAACATCTGTAGAACCTTCTGAGGTACCTGCAAGAACACCTGTAGAACCTTCTGAGGTACCTGCAAGAACACCTGTAGAACCTTCTGGAGAACATGTGAGAACACCTGTAGAACCTTCTGGAGATCATGTGAGAACACCTGTGGAACCAGATGGTGCCCTTCTGCTCGCTGCAGAGCAGGTGAGCATGTTACTAACACCTGGATGAAGCCAAGACTAACCTCCATGAAGTACTGCCTCTGGTGGCCTTCTGGTGGCTTCTCTGCCCTCAGCAGCAGGGGGTGCTAGAGGGCTGTCTGTCTGCTGGAGCTGCACACTGGATGCTAACATGCTAACATGAAGGGGTTGTGATGGAGCATGCTGGCATGATGTACAATGTGTAGCACGCTAACATGCTAACTAGCATAAAATGCAATTGCTTGTAAATTGCAGCATGCTAACTTGCTAACACACCTGTTCCAGGTGCTGAAGCCCAGCCACAAGACCAGTCCAGCTGGCTAGGCCCCCGCCCAGTGCCCCTAGAGACAGAGTACCAACGAAACTTCAAAGGTTCCCCTCAGCCACGAGGCCCTCGGTACCGCCGGACCCTGGAGAACGGGGAGGCCACGCTGTTCCAACCAGAGAACGTTCCCCCTGAGGAACCGACCAAGGTAGTGGAACAGCCCAGAACAGCAGCGGCTCCTGTGATTGGCTGAGGTCTACGTATGAGGCTAAATAATATAACAATCATATCTAATGTATGTAAATAATAACAATAACGTAACACTCGTTAGTAATAATATTCATTATAATTGAATCTAAATGGGTCCATAATCATTATTACGTCAATAATCAAATGTAAATCAATCAATGATGGTTATGCTACCTTTTTTCAAACAAAAAAACGTTTGTTGTAGTGACGTGTTCCGCCCACAGGGGGCACTGTTGGCATCTTATCCCCATGTTGCTTATGAACTTACGAACCCTTCATACACAGTGTAGAGCAGAGGATCGGTACTTCTAAACCCATATCAGAGTTAAGGAACATGTGGTCTGTTGTTGCCAGACACAGCTCACAGTAACCCCCTCTCAGGGGTCTGCGGTTGCCAGACACAGCTCACAGTAACCCCCTCTCAGTAGTCCCTCTCAGGTGCGCCAGCAAACCCTTTCATTCTAGGGTGCAACATGTTAAACAAGTACAACAGGATCACATGGAAGAGAGAAATGTCCAGGTTTTCCTAGAAGTTACTGATGTCCTGTCCTGAACAGTCAGTAACAGTCATTAAACAGTCATTAAACAGTCATTAAACAGTCAATAAACAGTCATTAGTGAAGTGCAGTAATTATAAGTGTGAGTAACTCTGCATGAACTGTATGTTTGGCATCATGTTGTATTAGTGACGTGAATGGAGTTCACATCGTTAACATGTTAAAGACACAGTAAGCAAAAGAAATTCCAGATCCTGAAGGAAGCAGGCTAACCAGTTCTTTGATAAAGAACTTTGTGTGGTGTGTGTGTAGTGTGTGGTGTGTGTGTGGTGTGTGTGTGTGTGTGTGGTGTGTGTGTAGTGTGGTGTGTGTGTGTGTGTGTAAGGGGGGGGGGGGTCCTGGAGAGTACAGACGGATCACAGGATCAAGGTCAAATATTCCAGACTGGTTCCACAGGTGGTAAACCCCACTTTCTCTAGGTGTGTGTGCATGTGTGTGTGTGTGTGTGTGTGTGTGTGAGAGCGAGCAAATGATCATTCTGGTCTCCATGGTGATACCAGAGCAAGAGGAAGAAGAGAAGGGAAGAGAAGGACAGGAAGTACAGCCCCCAACAGGAAGTTGCAGCTATGATGAACAGAAGTCCGCCAGAGGAAGTGAGGTCACTCTCCCCTCAGAAGCCTGTACCTTCCCATGGAGCGCTGAGGTGAGGGAGGTTCAGGTGTGGGAGACGTGTGTGAGTGGATCTGTGTGTGTGTGGTGTACATGTGTGTGTGGTGTAGATGTGTGTGTGTGTGTGGTGGACATGTGTGTGGGGTTTACGTGTGTGTGTGTGGTGTACGTGTGTGTGTGGTGTAGATGTGTGTGGGGTGTACATGTGTGTGTGTGTGTGGTGTAGATACGCATCTCATCTCTCTCTGTCTCTCTACCGCTCTCTCTCTCCCTCTCTCTCTCTGTCTTTCTCTCTCCCTCCCTCTCTCTCTGTCTCTCTCACTTTCCTTCTATCTCTCTCTCCCTCTCTCTTCCTCTCTCACTGTCCTCTCTCTCTCTCCTCTCTCTCTCTCTCTCCCTCTCTCTCTGTCTCTCTCTCTCTCTTCTCCCTCTCTCTGTCTCTCTCCCTCTCTCTCTGTCTCTTTCACTGTCCTTCTATCAATCTCTCTCCCTCTCTTCCTATCTCTCTTTCTCTCCCTCTCTCTCCCTGACCCTCTCTCTCACTGTCCTCTCTCTCTATCTCTCTCTCTCCCTCTCTCTCTCTCTCTCTCTCTCCAGGAAGGTGAGGTCAGAGTACGACTCCAACTTCCGCTCTCCGCTCTGCTACAGATACCAAGGGGGAGTCTGGGTAAAGGCTGCCTCTGCAGGAGAGGAGGTGGGTCGGGGGCCGGGGGGGCTGGGGGGCTGGGGTTGGGGCTGAGGGTGAGGCTGTGTCTGGGGCTGGGGGTAGAGGCTGAAGGGGAGGCTGGGGTGAGGCTGTGTCTGGGGCTGGGGTAGAGGCTGAAGGGGAGGCTGGGGTAGAGGCTGAAGGGGAGGCTGGGGTAGAGGCTGAAGGGGAGGCTGGGGTAGAGGCTGAAGGGGAGGCTGGGGTAGAGGCTGAAGGGGAGGCTGGGGTGAGGTTGTGTCTGGGCTGGGGTAGAGGCTGAAGGGTAGGCTGGGGTGAGGCTGTGTCTGGGGCTGGGGTAGAGGCTGAAGGGGAGGCTGGGGTAGAGGCTGAAGGGGAGGCTGGGGTGAGGCTGTGTCTGGGGCTGGGGTAGAGGCTGAAGGGTAGGCTGGGGTGAGGCTGTGTCTGGGGCTGGGGTAGAGGCTGAAGGGGAGGCTGGGGTAGAGGCTGAAGGGGAGGCTGGGTAGAGGCTGAAGGGTAGGCTGGGGTGAGGCTGTGTCTGGGGCTGGGGTAGAGGCTTAAGGGGAGGCTGGGGTAGAGGCTGAAGGGGAGGCTGGGGTAGAGGCTGAAGGGGAGGCTGGGGTAGAGGCTGAAGGGGAGGCTGGGGTAGAGGCTGAAGGGGAGGCTGGGGTGAGGCAGACATCAGTGTTCCAGCTGTTCATCTGTGTGTTGCTGCTTCCAGGGAGGGAACTGGGACCCTGGGTGACATGTGGGTTACCAAGAGAGGTAACACTGCACACTGTGTGCTCTAGTGTGTGTGTGTGCTGTAGTGTGTGTGTGTGTGTGCTGTAGTGTGTGTGTGTGTGTGCTGTAGTGTGTGTGTGTGTGCTGTAGTGTGTGTGGTGTGCTGTAGTGTGTGTCCTCTGCTTCATGTTAGTGCTGGCTTGCTGTCTGCCTAGTTGGTCAGTGTTAATCCTTGAGTGTGTGTGTTTGCGGTAGGTGCGGGAGCTGAGGAGCAGGGCGGAGGCCTACAGGAAGAGAGCGTGGGGGACACACTTCTCCCGCCTCCACCTGAACCAGATCCTGTCAGAGCAGACTCACCTGTGGGAGCCCTCCACCCCCTCCTCCACCCCCTCCTCCACCCCCTCCACCCACCCCTCCACCTCTCTCAGCCCCATCATCGAGGCCCTGGATCTGGCCAGGTCTGACACACCTTTCACCTGAACACAGCTGAACACAGCTGAACACACCTAAACACCCGAACACTCCTGAACACACCTGAACACTCCTGAACACTCCTGAACACTCCTGAACACACCTGAACACACCTGAACACCCCTGAACACCCCTGAACACACCTGAACACCCCTGAACACTCCTGAACACTCCTGAACACACCTGAACACACCTGAACACTCCTGAACACACCTGAACACTCCTGAACACTCCTGAACACTCCTGAACACTCCTGAACACACCTGAACACACCTGAACACTCCTGAACACACCTGAACACTCCTGAACACTCCTGAACACCCCTGAACACTCCTGAACACTCCTGAACACACCTGAACACTCCTGAACACACCTGAACACCCCTGAACACCCCTGAACACCCCTGAACACACCTGAACACACCTGAACATCCCTGAACACTCCTGAACACTCCTGAACACTCCTGAACACTCCTGAACACACCTGAACACTCCTGAACACACCTGAACACTCCTGAACACTCCTGAACACACCTGAACACTCCTGAACACTCCTGAACACACCTGAACACTCCTGAACACACCTGAACACACCTGAACACCCCTGAACACCCCTGAACACACCTGAACACACCTGAACACTCCTGAACACCCTGAACACACCTGAACACACCTGAACACTCCTGAACACCCCTGAACACACCTGAACACCCCTGAACACCCCTGAACACACCTGAACACACCTGAACACTCCTGAACACCCCTGAACACACCTGAACACTCCTGAACACACCTGAACACACCTGAACACCCCTGAACACACATGAACACACCTGAACACCCCTGAACACCCCTGAACACTCCTGGACACACCTGAACACCCCTGAACACCCCTGAACACTCCTGGACACACCTGAACACTCCTGAACACAGCTCACCTGAACACAGCTCATCACACTCCTGAGCACATGTATATATATATGTGTGTGTGTGTCTGTGTGTGCAGGGTTGGCAGTTGTTCCAGTGCCGGACCCTCAGTACCTCTGTCTCCGGTGTCCAGCAGGAAGAGCTCCACAGGGGGGGCTGAGGCCCCTGGCCCCGCTGGCCCCGCTGGCCCCCCTGGCCTCCCTGGACCCCCTGCCCTGCCTGTTCAGAGGAAGCTAGCCTGGGGGGAAGAGCAGGAGGAGGAGAGAGAGAAGAGAGAGGAGGAACATGATGAGTAGGTGGTTGTTGATGCAGACGTCTATATCTGTAACTGTCTGTCTGGTTAATGTGTGTGTGTGTGTTACTGTGTGTGTGTGTGTGTGTGTGTGTTCCAGGGAGGAGGGGAGAATAGCCACCCCTCAGATGAAGGTCAGGCCCAGGCAAAGAACACATCATGACAAGACCACCCCTACTACTGGTAAATACACACACAAACACACATACAGTAACACACACACAGAGTAACACACACACACACACACCAGCACACATAGTAACACACAGACTTTATATGTCTATATGTCTACTTAACTTACATATAAAAAAAAATATATACTGGACTTTATCGTGCCCCCCCTATTGTTATTATTGTTATATTACCCTGCAACTATGTGTGCTGTACTTTACCCTGCTGCTGTTGTGAACTGCAATTTCCACCCCTGGAGGACAAATAAAGGTTCATCTAATCTAATCTAATCTAACACCCACGCACTTAGCATGTAGAGCATGCTCCGGATGATTTGACCTGCTGACCTGCTGTTTCACACTGAGACGTCACAGGAGACGCAGTAAAGTGTGTCAACAGTCAGACCTATCTTCCTGTACCTCACCTCCTCCCCTCCCTCCCCCTCCGTCACCCCCTCCTCCCCTGTCGAAATCACACTCTCATACCCTGACTCAACATGTGAAGAATGCTGTATGTTTAACATTTAACATTATTTGTGCTTGCCTGTTTGTTTCTGTGTGTGTGTTACTGTGTGTGTGTGTTCCTGTGTGTGTGTGTGTGTTCCTTTGTGTGTGTGTGTGTTACTGTGTGTGTGTGTTCCTGTGTGTGTGTTACTGTGTGTGTGTTACTGTGTGTGTGTGTTCCTGTGTGTGTGTGTGTGTGTTCCTTTGTGTGTGTGTGTGTTACTGTGTGTGTGTGTTCCTGTGTGTGTGTGTGTGTGTTCCTTTGTGTGTGTGTGTGTTACTGTGTGTGTGTTCCTGTGTGTGTTCCTGTGTGTGTGTGTTCCTGTGTTCCTGTGTGTGTGTGTTACTGTGTGTGTGTTCCTGTGTGTGTGTGTTACTGTGTGTGTGTTCCTGTGTGTGTGTTACTGTGTGTGTGTGTTACTGTGTGTGTGTTCCTGTGTGTGTGTTACTGTGTGTGTGTGTTCCTGTGTGTGTGTGTGTGTTCCTGTGTGTGTGTGTTCCTGTGTGTGTGTTCCTGTGTGTGTGTTACTGTGTTTGTGTGTTCCTGTGTGTGTGTTCCTGTGTGTGTGTGTTACTGTGTGTGTGTGTTACTGTGTGTGTGTGTTCCTGTGTGTGTTCCTGTGTGTGTGTGTGTTCCTGTGTGTGTGTGTGTTCCTGTGTGTGTGTGTTACTGTGTGTGTGTGTTCCTGTGTGTGTTCCTGTGTGTGTGTGTTACTGTGTGTGTGTTCCTGTGTGTGTGTTACTGTGTTTGTGTGTTCCTGTGTGTGTGTGTTTTCCTGTGTGTGTGTGTTACTGTGTGTGTGTGTTCCTGTGTGTGTTCCTGTGTGTGTGTGTTCCTGTGTGTGTGTGTGTTCCTGTGTGTGTGTGTTACTGTGTGTGTGTGTTCCTGTGTGTGTTCCTGTGTGTGTGTGTGTGTGTTCCTGTGTGTGTGTGTTACTGTGTGTGTGTGTGACTGTGTGGTAGGTGGGGCTCTCCTGGTGTCCCCCCCCAGACAGAGAAGGGGGGTTAGTGGTAGTGACCCCCGCTCCCCCTACAGGCAGCTGGCTGACAGGACGCCCCAGAAACACCCACCCCAGGTCAGGAGCAGCGAGTGTGTGTGTGTGTTACTGTGTGTGTGTGTGTTACTGTGTGTGTGTGTTACTGTGTGTGTGTGTGTGTGTGTTACTGTGTGTGTGTGTTACTGTGTGTGTGTGTTACTGTGTGTGTTACTGTGTGTGTGTTACTGTGTGTGTTACTGTGTGTGTTACTGTGTGTGTGTTACTGTGTGTGTTACTGTGTGTGTTACTGTGTGTGTGTTACTGTGTGTGTGTTACTGTGTGTGTGTGTGTGTTACTGTGTGTGTGTGTTACTGTGTGTGTGTGTTACTGTGTGTGTGTTACTGTGTGTGTGTGTGTTACTGTGTGTGTGTGTTACTGTGTGTGGTGTTACTGTGTGTGTTACTGTGTGTGTGTTACTGTGTGTGTTACTGTGTGTGTGTTACTGTGTGTGTTACTGTGTGTGTGTTACTGTGTGTGTGTTACTGTGTGTGTGTGTGTTACTGTGTGTGTGTGTGTGTTACTGTGTGTGTGTGTGTGTTACTGACAGGACGCCCCAGAAACACCCACCCCAGGTCAGGAGCAGCGAGTGTGTGTGTGTGTTACTGTGTGTGTTACTGTGTGTGTGTTACTGTGTGTGTGTTACTGTGTGTGTGTGTGTTACTGTGTGTGTGTGTGTGTTACTGTGTGTGTGTGTGTGTTACTGTGTGTGTGTTACTGTGTGTGTATCTAACCCCTTCCGCCCTCCCCAGGCTGGAAGCCCTCCCGGGGCCCCCTCCATAGCTGGGGTGGCCACGGTGGACCCTCTCCCCCTCAGAGAGGAGGCCTGCTCTGAGCAGAGCCCCCCCCAAAGCCCTCCCCAGGACCCCCCAGCCTCCAGACCCTCCAAGAAGGCAGCCACCAGCCAGCAACCCCCCCAGCCCGGACCCCCACTGGCCAACCGCATCCAGGGAACTCTGAGGAACCCAGAGTTCCAACACAATGGTGATGAAGATGATGATAGTGATGATGATGATGATGGCTGGGGCTGAGGCTGGGGCTGGGGCTGAGGCTGGGCTGGGGCAGTGTGACCCTGCAGGCTGGGGCTGGGGCTGAGGCTGGGGCTGAGGCTGGGGTTGGGGCAGTGTGACCCTGCAGGCTGGGGCTGGGGCTGAGGCTGGGGCTGAGGCTGGGGTTGGGGGCAGTGTGACCCTGCAGGCTGGCTCCTGATGAGCTGGTCCTTTGTGTCTGTAGGTAATCTGGGTCTGAGGCTGTCTGAGGTCATGTTGAGGAGGTCAGGAGCAGCAGAGGAGGGTAAATCACAACAACAACAACAACAACAACACATCAACACTCTGGTACTGGACCTGATCCACTACAAGTCAACACTTCAGTTCTGATTGTCTTTTTCTCTCTCTCTCTCTTTGTTTCTCTCTCTCTCTCTCTCTCTCTTTGTTTCTCTCTCTTTCTCTTTCTCTGTGTTTCTGTGTCTCCTCTTTATTCGTTGTCAAGACGACCGCATGTCAGAGATATCCTGGCGTTCCACAAACTCCTGCGCCATGGCGACGGCGGTGCTGGAGCGCGCTCAGAAGAGACGAGAGGACTTCTGGGGGAAGAGATGACCTCGCTTGACCTCTGACCTCAAGATGACTTCTTCCAGTTTCTCCTTTAGGGGTTAAGATATGATGAACTTCACCCTGGATGAACTGATGTACACACACACACACACGTAGACATACAGGTATACATCCTTTACACACACACACACACACACACAAAGACCTGGTGCTATTTCTGACGTGTGAGGTTGAACGAAGAGACTTTGATTCAAGAGATTAGTGAGAATTATCGTGATAGTGATTCATTTTGTATCTATTTTGAGGATATATAGTTTTATACATCATGAAAGACTTTAGATTGACAAATAATCTGTCGTTATTCACTTACTGGGAAGAGCTGAGAGGTGAAGTATGTCACAGTCAGAACTAGTTTCCTGTAGGCCTGCCTCTCACCCACGCCCTCCCTCCCTCACCCCCTCCTTCCCTCCCTCCCTCACCCCTCCCTCCCTCCCTCACCCTCTCCTTCCCTCACCCCCTCCCTCCCACCCTCACCCTCACCCCCTCTTCCCTCCCACCCTCACCCCCCCTCCCTGTCTTCCTCACCCCCTCACCCCCTCTTCCCTCCCTCACCCCTCCCTCCCACCCTCACCCCCCTCCCTCCCACCCTCACCCCCTCTTCCCTCCCACCCTCACCCCGTCCTTCCCTCCCTCCCTCACCCCTCCCTCCCACCCTCACCCCCTCCTCCCTGTCTTCCTCACCCCCTCCTCCCTGTCTTCCTCACCCCCTCCCACCCTCCAGGTGTGCTAATTATGCAAATAAATCCACAGTAATGTTGAGTGCTCCTGTGTGCTTCTCTACTGTAAATGACCTCAACTCTGACCTCCAGAGGCTCAAATACCAAATAAAGCTTTGAAGCAGTCCTGTCTTGTCCTGTCTGGTGTGTTGAGCACATGAGGCTGGTGCAGTCATTATTGTTGCCCCAGCTGAGTGACATGCTGGCCTGCACTGGGACCATTTAGACCAGGCCCCTCTACTACCAATTAAGATGTGGTGTTAACGAGGTCACTTCAGCTTCATCTGAATCAGGGGTTCCTGTATCTGAATTTGAAATTACTGCGTTAATGCCCAATCTTGATTGGTAGTACAGACCCCTAGTTTGTCTCATCCTCGTCCCAGATTGGGGACCACTGTTTAAGATGTTTCCCTGCTCCAGCACAACCTGATTCTAATGAGAGATCGTTATCAAGCTCTGTGGAGGCCTCATAATGACCCTTCATTTGACTCAGGTGTGCTGGAATACTCAATATTTTATCAAGAATGAACGCTTGATGAAGACAACTGTCATGTCTTAAAATTCTCATATTTATTTCCAAAGCTTTGTAATTGTGTGTGATATGAACTGCCAAGTAAAAAGGGGCAGGATAAAAGATGAATGAATTCAGGATGTACAGGATATACAGTTTTTTTTGCAGAATATACATAGTTATATTACAGTCGTGTCAGAATATTGCCAAAAATGCATTGCTATATTACAAGATGTCATGTCAGACTATTGCCTAATGTACGTTGTTATATAACAGTAACATGACTCTTCTGCAGCATCAGGTATGTGATTACACTTTTCCACAATGGACTGAACACGACTTATTAATGTCGTGAAAAAACTCCTGTGCTCATTATACTGACAAAGATGTTTCCCCGGGAAGATAAGAGTATTCATGTTCAGATGATCTGAGATCTCTCTACCTGACTTCCTCCTCACCTGGCAACCGGTACCGCACCGCGCCCGTGCTATTGTCCTCACGAGCTCACCCGGACTTTTCCCTCCTCACGCTAACGCGCCTGACGGGCGGGGTTAGAATTTCATCACCGGGAAATTCACATCATCATACTGGCAGATGTTTCATTAACAGGTGAGGAAGCAGTTTATAATCCCTAATGACGTCCAACCACAAGAAACACAACTTCTCCCTTTAGACTGACAGGTTAGCTGACAATATGTTTCCTCTTGTGATGTCATGATGGGCATCCTGTAATGCAATATACACAGTAATACTCTGACTAGGTGTGTGTGTGTTTGAGAGAGAGAGAGAGAGACAGAGAGAAAGAGGCCAGGCATGCGGTGTGGCGGGGGGATTTCACCTAACCTATTTTGACAGGGGAAATGCTGTCCTCTTCATCTTAAAGGACTATAAATATGATCTGAGCACAGGTAGACAACATTAAGTCTCCAGACCCACAGGTAAGGAAACATCTAGAAACCTGTTGGAGGAATCACATCTTCATGGTTCTTCTCATCTTCATGGTTCTTCTCATCTTCATGGTTCTTCTCATCTTCATGGTTCTTCTCATCTTCATGGTTCTTCTCATCTTCATGGTTCTTCTCATCTTCATGGTTCTTCACATCTTCATGGTTCTTCTCATCTTCATGGTTCTTCACATCTTCATGGTTCTTCTCATCTTCATGGTTCTTCTCATCTTCATGGTTCTTCTCATCTTCATGGTTCTTCTCATCTTCATGGTTCTTCTCATCTTCATGGTTCTTCTCATCTTCATGGTTCTTCTCATCTTTGCATGTGAGATTGAGTGTTGTTCGTTTTCTTTTCTCCAAACCAGGTGAACAGTGATAAACTTGGATTATTCTCTTCTGAAGAAGACGCTTGTGCACCGAAGATATGAAGTGTGTTGCTGTCCTTGTTATGATGCTGAGTGTGTGTTCTTACCTGGATGTCTCAGCCAAACCTGTAAAGAAAGGCTCCGTGTCTCCTCCACAGCCCATCAGCCCCGTGCTGCACTGCCCGAGCACTTACCGGGCAGTGCGCGCGGTGTCGCGACATGTGAGTCCTCCTTGCATCTTTATAGACTTCAGTTATAATTCGTTTGATTTCTTATTTATAAATAGAAATACAGTAACAATAGCTGTTGCACACGTGTGCTATGTTGAGGTAGAAATACAAAGCAAACTTTGGATCTGACGTCATTTTATCCACAAAACAGGCGGCGAAAGAAGACGAGGAGCACGAGGCTCGTCTTCTGCCCTATCCCAACATCAAAGAGGTGAGCAAACTATCCAGTCTAAAGCAGATCTGCTTCTGAACTCTGCTGTCACAGAACCATGGCAACCTGGAGAGGTGTTGCTATAGTGACACACTTGGTGATACTGGTTCTCTCTGTTGCCAGGACCCCCAGAAGGAGTGCTGTCTCCATGGCAACATCCTGGGGTACTACCTGCACAGCATCCTGCCTCTGAGGCAGGACATGCATCAGGACCTGCCCCAGCTCAGGAAGATCTGGCCAGAGTGGACAGAGACCTGAGAAAACACTGTGTAAGGACATCCTGTCTCTGTCTGTCTGTCCGACTGTGTCTCTGTCTATCTCTCTCTCCTCTCTCTCTGTGTCTCTGTCTATCTCTCCTCTCTCTCTCTGCCTCTCTGTCTATCTCTCTCCTCTCTCTGTGTGTCTCTGTCTCTCTGTCTATCTCTCTCATCTCTCTCTGTCTATCTCTCTCCTCTCTCCTCTCTCTCTCTGTCTCTCTGTCTATCTCTCTCCTCTCTCTCTGTCTCTCTGTCTATCTCTCTCCTCTCTCTCTCTCTCTCTCTCTCTCTATCAGTCTGCTATCTGTATGTAGTGGTTGTATTACTCTATAGATAAGAGGTTTTGTGTGTGTATTATCACACACTGAAACTAACTGTGGTTTGTCTCCTTCAGGTTATTGAAGAATATGATGATCATGAGAACAGCATTGCCTTCAAAAACGAGCTGATGAAGGTAACATGTGTGAAGCACATTACACACACACATAACATAACATCACACACAACACACACACACATCACCACATGATATCACACATATTTAGAACCTGACTGGCTTCTGTATGATTGGCTTTGGTAGGGTGTGTGTTAACGTTGTGTGTGTGTTTTTGTGTGTTTCAGATGGGAGTGAAGGGTATCAACAAGGCCATAGGAGAGATAGACATCCTCTTCACTTCCCTCACTAACTTCTGCGTGAAGGTCTAGAGGCGTGACCTCTGACATTTGATCCATGACCCCAGAGGCCTCAGCCTTTCTTCTAGGCAAATTTTTTTTAAACATGATTTATTTTTTACGTTTATTTAAGGTCTGTATTTAAGTATTTATTGATTATATTTATTGCTAGAGTTTTATTTGTTGAAAGCATGACTAAATTATGAAAAAAACAGGTTCTATACCTAATATTGAAATGCATTAGGATTAAGCTCAGTCTGTCTGTTAGTGGATCTGGGCTGCGTCTCAATGTGTTGCTTGTGTAGCTACATTTGTGGCCAATATTTTTTAGTTTTTAATAATGTGCTGGACACGAAACAATTACGTTAAAGTAAATATATTTAACAACTTTTTCATAACAGATATTAGATCAAAGTAATGTTTTGTAGAACCATTGTGTTATTTTGAAAATTTCCATTGCAAATCTGCGATTTGCCTCAATGTTAAGAATTTCATATCAGGTGAATGAAATGAATTGTTTTTCTAATGTTTGGAAAATGTATCTAAATGTTTTTCTCATTGAATACAAACTTTAATAAACGACTTTAAATCGCACATTACCTGTTACCTTAATATTTAACATTCAGCATTAAGATGCAGATTAACAGGTGTGTCAAATCCTCCTCTATACTGGAAACTTTACAATAATGTAGGAAGTAGTAATGCACCTTTACAATAATGTAGGAAATCGGAACGTTGGACGACATAATCCTGAACCGCCCTGAGGTGGTTTGAAGGGGAAGAAAATACACTCCCGTATTTTAATATGTCCTATAAATCTGTAAAAAAAAAAAAAAAAAAGTCATAGCCCATAGGCCAATCATTCTCTATTGACACCTTTACAGGTGGTAAGAGTGTGTCTGCGCATGCGTGCTTCTGTTTCAGCACGATGGGGGCGTGTCTCAGGAGGGCTCTGTGACGTCATGCCTTCCCGAGCATGGATGTATGAGCCGTGTGAAGGTATATCAGGAAGTGAAAATGTCAACAAAAGATGGTTTCTTTCCCAGAAACTGACCTGTTGATGTCCATCACTTCCTCCTAGCTGTTCCTTTATCTCCTCTCTCCAATCTCTCTGATATTCTCTCTGCCTTTTCTTCTTAGGATAGCTTGCTGGTGTCTTTTAACACACACACACACACACACACACACACACACAGCTCCATTGAGCGTAGGAAGCAACAATGGAAACCAATATTGGAAAGTGCAGTTTACACTGCAGGGGGGAAAAGTGCTCTTTTTGCAGCTCAGCTGCAGACTTGGTAGTTCTGCTGAAGCGCTGATCTCATCTGGGTCAGATGAACGCATCAGTCAAGCTCTGACCTGGTTCCTGCTAGCTCCTCATCCTGCCCCAGCAGAAACACAGCCCTACCAGTAACTAGCAACCATGACTGACACACACACACACCACACACACACACACACACACACACATTAGAGCACACACTCAAAATAACTAGATTAGATAAACCTTTATTTGTCCTCCAGGGGTGGAAATTGCAGTTAGTTAATAAATAAATACAATAGCAACCCAACATGCAGTCAACAGGTCAACACAGAAAGTTCCCGGTCAGATAACTCAGTAAATCAGAAGATGTTTCAATAGAACAAATCAGGGATTTAGATGTCTCCCTGCTCCAGCACACCTGATTCTAAAGACTGGGTCCTTATCAGACTCTGCAGCCTCATAATCAGAGTCAGGTGTGCTGGAGCAGGGAGACATCTGAAACCTTCAGGCCAGTGACCCCCCCCCCCCCCCCCCCCCCCCCCCCCCCCCACGTTAAACTTGCTCCCCTTTGTCGAGAAATCTCGAGATGGCAAAATCAAACAGCGGTGAAACCACAACCTAGTTTGATCGAATCCTGATCTTATTCACGGCTGCTTCTTCCCTCGAGCTCCTGACCACAAGAAGGCAGATGAGTCAAACCACAGAGCCTCAGAGATCAGAAGAGGCCAGCCTCAGAGATCAGAAGAGGCCGGGCCTCAGCCTCCGTGTGTCATGACGAGGTCAGCAGGTCCGCGGAAAACCCGCGGAGTCACGAGATCAGAGAAGGGAATGTTCTGAAAAGCGACATGATGGGACTATATAACCTCTCAAACATGGGGACAAGTTTACAGTCAGGCTCAACAGTGAACAGCTTGAAGAGCAGGTTAAGGAACAGGATAACCAAGCATGCACAGGTTCCTCCAGCTGTGGCTCTCATCACGGTGCTCGTGCACCTAGCGGGCAGCACGCAGGTGCACCGCAAGCACGCGCCCAACTGTTTGGACCGGATCCCCCCCAACTTGATCAAACAGTTAACGGAGGAAACGCGCAAATTAACGAATTTGTTCAAGGTAGGCCACGAGCTGTTTCATTTCATGTTCTGCTCACCAGCTACTGAGATCCTTCATAACCTGACATGTTTCCATGCAGCGTGATGGAGCCAGGCGCGAGAGGGTTCTCCCAACTTTCTGCACGTTCTGCACTAAAGCCAAGAAGGTAAGAGAACATCTTCATTTGATACATTCGAATTACATCCATTAATCATTTGCTGCAACCCTAAAAAGGCAAATCACGCCAGAACGATGATGGTCATATACCATGACTGGTACACTTCAATACGTTTAGTCATTTAACAGACGATCTTGAACAAATATTGAAAGAAAAAGGCAAAGAAATAGCAAAACAGCTCTTAAATACAATATTTAGAAAACAATTATTTGGTGCCTTAGAATTGGTGCTTTTAACATTAGACTGCAGACAAGGATTTCCCTGTTGTGCCATTTTACACACGATTATCCTAGCAACACAACACGCTCACTTCAAAGATGAGCTCAAAGATAAGTTTACTGTGCACACACACACACACACACCCACGCACACACACACACACACACTCACACACACAGATACACCCTCATCCAAACCCACATAAAGGATGCATCCACATAGACACACAAACAGAAACACAGTATGTGCATGCCATAACACAGCAAAACTCCAACGAATCATCAACAAATCCTCCAAGATCACTGGCCACACACTCCCATACATAGACATTTTGTACAAAAGACGCATCACACAGCGAGCAACAAGAATCACCTCAGATCGCTCACATCCTGCCCATCATCTTTTCACACTTATGCCCTCTGGGAGGCGCTAAAGGTCAAACATTTGAACAGTGACATAGCAACACATTAAAACCTTGTGACGTAATTTGGCACGGGAATCGAACCAGCAACATTGTGATTGCTAGCCTTATTCCCTAACCACTTAGCTAGCTGACTCCTTGCTGGTTGGATGTCGCTGGTTAAGAGTTCAGCTTAGTGAACAGATTCTGTGTCCTGCAGCCCATCGGGATATGGGAGGTAGACAGCATGCTGGATCTGTACGCTGAGCTGGTGCTGCCCAGGGTGGGAGGAGATCTGCTGCCCAGAGAGACGAGCAGCCTGTTCATGGAGATGTTCAACAGACTCAGACGAGAGGTCCAGCGCTGTGTGAGTATCCATCCACAGACAGACGGTCAGTGACAGACAGACGGTCAGTAACAGACGGTCAGTGACAGACAGACAGGCGGTCAGTGACAGACAGACGGTCAGTAACAGACGGTCAGTGACAGACAGGCGGTCAGTGACAGACAGACAGGCGGTCAGTGACAGACAGACAGACGGTCAGTAACAGACAGACAGGCGGTCAGTAACAGACAGACAGGCGGTCAGTAACAGACAGACAGGCGGTCAGTAACAGACAGGCGGTCAGTAACAGACAGACAGGCGGTCAGTAACAGACTTCCCCTCTCCCTGCAGCAGAGAGAGAACCTGGTCACACCAGCTCTGACCAATAGGAGGAGAATCCAGAAGATGAAACGAAAGCTTGTGAAGGTAAGACAGCTAGCCCTGTCCTCAGGAGCCTGTAGGATGACAACATTCAGTCTGTTTCCACCAGTGGAGATTTGACTCCATCTGTCTTCTGTCTCTGTGGTCCAGGTGATGAGGAGGAAGGAGATGGGTGTGAGGAAGGCTGTGGGGGAGTTTCCTCAGATCCTCCACTGGATCAGTGAGCTGCAGGTCCTGAACCACACTGAGAGAGAGTGATGCCACACACACACACACGTACACACACATACACACACACACATACACACAGTGATTATATCCCTACTGCACTTCTACCAAGGTAGACTACCCCGTCCCCCAGTGATGACATCACAGCTGTATCTCAGGGACATAACTCAGCTGTCATGGAAACCCTCTCTGATCTTACCTGGTTGTCAGGGTTCTAGAACATCAGGGTTGTAGAACGTCAGGGTTCTAGAACATCAGGGTTGTAGAACGTCAGGGTTCTAGAACATCAGGGTTGTAGAACGTCAGGGTTCTAGAACATCAGGGTTGTAGAACGTCAGGGTTCTAGAACATCAGGGTTGTAGAACGTCAGGGTTCTAGAACATCAGGGTTGTTAAGTGGCGCTCACGTTCTAGTGGGCTTACAGAAACATCACCGTAGCAACACAGAGGGCTGTGTATCATTTTAGATGTCCCATCATTTCAGAAACGTACAACTGTAACGATGTTCCTACACAACACAGATTGGAAACTTGAATTTTCTTATTTATTGACGTAACTTATTTGTAAGTTATTATTTATGTTTGTTGAGGACGTAGGTTTTTTAAATACTTTTTTATATTGTTTATGTCTGCATTGATTCAATTCAGATGCAAACACGATTTTGTAAACCTGATGTCAGTCTGAATATCTAATAATAAACAAACGTATTAGAACAATCAGTAATTCTGTCTTTTAAAGTGTTGATAGGCAACAGAACAAACTGGCAGAAAGTTTCAGATAAGTTACCAATCGTGTGTGTGTGTGTGTGTTTGTGAGAGAGTGAGTTCAAATTTCAATGAGATCATCTCAGTTTTGATCAGGATCTCCCTCACAACTCAGATCACCCATCTCAGCCAATCATGTGAAACCTTCTTTGGCCAAACGTGGAAACTCTTTGAATAATTTAGTCTCACAATCGATTTATTTAATGTAACATGGACTCCCTCTAGTGGCAAAACATTGTGTCTACATGCACACCTTCAGTAGCCATGGCATCCAAGTTTGAGTCTGATTGTCAGATGAACAGAGTAGCACAAGGATGGACTGACATTCTGTATACTTCTGAGCAGGGGCGTCGCCCTGTTTTAGGGGGGCTGAAGCTCGAAAGTTAGAAAAACCAGTAAAAAACGGACGTCTTTGGGAATCGCTGGCTAGCTCGCTCGCTAGCTCGCACCCCCCCCCGCCGTCGACAGACAACGCATTGAATTTCTTTCAATCCTAGAAACGTCCCTGCTTCTGAGTACACACACACACACAAACACACACACACCACACAGACACACAAGATCATCTTTGCCACCACAAAAAGATAGTGGAAAGAGTGAGAATGCTCAGAGTTGATGGAACAGTTCCATCTGAACCGTCATTATTCCTGCATGATCCATCTGAACAGTGATCTCTGTGTGCGTGTGTCTGTGTGTGTGTCTGTCTGTGTGTGTGTGTGTGTGTCTCTGGTGTGCGTGTCTAGTGTATGTTTCTATATGTGTATTTACAGTGTCTGTGTCTACAGTGTGTATACTGTTTGTGTGTCTGTGTGTGTTTTTGACTGCAGTGTGTGTGTGTCTGACTCCAGTGTGCATGTGTGTGTTTGCAGTGTGTGTGTGTGTGTGGGTGTGTGTGTGTGTGAGCCCCTGATCACTCTGACTCAGATCCACTTCACCTGCTGCTGCCCCGCTCCTGACGTAACCACGGTAACCAGCAGGACGCCTCTGACGTCCTTCAACCTCGGAGAGTTTGAGGTTCAGAAACTCCAGTCAGACTTCGTCACAACTTCACCTTTACCTCTCCTCTCCTCTCTCCTCCTCACCTCTCCTCTCTCCTCCTCACCTCTCCTCTCTCCTCCTCACCTCTCCTCTCTCCTCCTCACCTCTCCTCTCTCCTCCTCACCTCTCCTCTCTCCTCCTCACCTCTCCTCTCTCCTCCTCACCTCTCCTCTCTCCTCCTCACCTCTCCTCTCTTCTCCTCACCTCTCCTCTCTTCTCCTCTCCTCTCCTCTCTCCTCCTCACCTCTCCTCTCTCCTCCTCACCTCTCCTCTCTCCTCCTCACTCCTCCTCTCTCCTCCTCTCCTCTCCTCTCTCCTCCTCACCTCTCCTCTCTCCTCCTTTCCTCTCCTCACCTCTCCTCTCCTCCTCACCTCTCCTCTCTTCTCCTCACCTCTCCTCTCTTCTCCTCTCCTCTCCTCTCTCCTCCTCACCTCTCCTCTCTCCTCCTCACCTCTCCTCTCTCCTCCTCACCTCTCCTCTCTCCTCCTCTCCTCTCCTCTCTCCTCCTCACCTCTCCTCTCTCCTCCTCACCTCTCCTCTCTCCTCCTCTCCTCTCCTCTCTCCTCCTCACCTCTCCTCTCTCCTCCTCACCTCTCCTCTCTCCTCCTCACCTCTCCTCTCTCCTCCTCTCCTCTCCTCTCTCCTCCTCACCTCTCCTCTCTCCTCCTTTCCTCTCCTCACCTCTCCTCTCCTCCTCACCTCTCCTCTCTTCTCCTCACCTCTCCTCTCTTCTCCTCACCTCTCCTCTCTCCTCACCTCTCCTCTCTCCTCCTCCCTCCTCACCTCTCCTCACCTCTTCTCACCTCCTCACCTCTTCTCTCCTCCTCACCTCTCCTCTCTCCTCCTCACCTCCTCACCTCTCCTCTCCTCCTCACCTCTCCTCTTCTCTCCTCACCTTCTCACCTCTCCTCTTCTCTCCTCACCTTCTCACCTCTCCTCTTCTCTCCTCACCTCCTCACCTCTCCTTACCTCCTCACCTCTCTCTGCTCCTCTACTCTCTCCTCACCTCTTCTCTCTGCTCCTCTACTCTCTCCTCACCTCTTCTCTCTCCTCCTCTCCTCTCTCCTCACCTCTCCTCTCTCCTTCTCTCCTCCTCTCCTCCCCTCCTCTCCCCTCCTCACTTCTCCTCCCCTCCTCTCCTCTTACCTCCTCTCTCCATTTAACCATTTACTCTCTATCTTCATCTTTACTGTTAGAATTCAAATCTTTTAAAGTTTATTGCATGTGTAGTGTTTTTCAGAATTTCTCTCTTATCTCTAATAATCTCATATTGGTTTTGGAATCTGAAAGATTGGATTTTTCAGCAAATAAAAGCCAAGAGACTTAAACTGATGGGATTGAAAAAATCTTTTATATCAAATAAAATTTCTGAGCTTTTCTGAGGTAAAACTGCTGAGTTAAACAGCTGCACTATGGAGTTTCTGCTCAGAGGAATTTCCAGGTGATGTTTTTGTGGCGTTGAAAATATATATACACACACACACACAGTTCCCAGTAAGTCACCATGCACAGTGCATAGAAAGCTGGAGTTATTCTCATCAAATCATCAGTGGTTTTTCAAGTTGTGGTGCAGACTGGCAGTTTGAACACACACATACTGTATATACAGACACACACAGACGAACACACACACACACACATGCATGCA
>CM059335.1:6039572-6069572 GCA_030340685.1 Protosalanx chinensis | reverse complement strand
TCACCTGGAGACCGTACATCCTCCAAGTTCTGAATGTGGTGTTCCCTCCCTCTCTTCCTCTCCCCCTCTCTCTTTCTATCTCCTCTCCCTCATGCTTTCTCATTTTCTCTTCTCCCATTTATCTTTCACCTCTCTCCTAACCTCTCTCCTAACCTCTCTCTCCCCTAACCTCTCTCCTAACCTCTCTCCTAACCTCTCTCCTAACCTCTCTCTCCCCTAACATCTCTCCTAACCTCTCTCCTAACCTCTCTCCTAACCTCTCTCCTAACCTCTCTCCTAACCTCTCTCCTAACCTCTCTCCTAACCTCTCTCTCCCCTAACATCTCTCCTAACCTCTCTCCTAACCTCTCTCTCCCCTAACCTCTCTCCTAACCTCTCTCCCCTAACCTCTCTCTTACCTCTCTCTCCCCCCTCTCTCCCCCCCTCTCTCTCCCCTAACCTCTCTCTTACCTCTCTCTCCCCCCCCTCTCTCTCCCCCCCCCTCTCTCTCCCCTAACCTCTCTCTTACCTCTCTCTCCCCCTCTCTCTCTCCCCTAACCTCTCTCTTACCTCTCTCTCCCCCCCCTCTCTCTCCCCTAACCTCTCTCTTACCTCTCTCTCCCCCCCCTCTCTCTCCCCTAACCTCTCTCTTACCTCTCTCTCCCCCCCCTCTCTCTCCCCTAACCTCTCTCTTACCTCTCTCTCCCCTAACCTCTCTCTCTGTTTAGAACCTTCAGGAGAACAAGCGTTCCTGGGGTTCCCCTGTGTTTCCTGCAGAGCTTCTCAACTCCAAGTTGGAGGTAAGATCCTTGAGAAGAACTCCCCCTCTCCTCCCCCTCTCCTCCCCCTCTCCTCCCCCTCTCCTACCCCTCTCCCCCCCTCTCCTCCCATCCCCTCCCCTCTCCTCCCCCTCTCCTCCCCTCTCCTCTCCCTCTCCTCCCCCTCTCCTCCCCTCTCCTCCCCCTCTCCTCCCCCTCTCCTCCCCTCTCCCTCTCCTCCCCCTCTCCTACCCCTCTCCTCCCTCCCCCTCTCCTCCCCCTCTCCTCCCGTCTCCTCCCCCTCTCCTCCCCCTCTCCTCCCCTCTTCTCCCCCTCTCCTCCCCTCCCTTCCCCTCACCTGTCTTCCTCTCTATTCTTATCTTTTCTCATCTTCTTCATCCCTTTCTCTCTGTCTCAGGATTCAGAAAAGGCGGTCCTTATGGGATTGGCCCTGGAGGTGTATGTGAAGATGCTGGGGCAGATGGCGGGGCAGGGGTGGGGGCAGCAGGGAGGGCAGCAGGGGCAGGGGGGGCAGGAAGGAGACCAGACTTTGGTTGAGGTCTTGAAGAGACTCAAAGAAATCCAGAAACACTACTTCCCTCGCCATGTGGAGGTTGGGAAGGTCGTGAAAAAGCTGTACGACATTAAGGTGAGTGTTCTGTTGAGGCTGGGGGCTGAGGCTGGGGCTAGGACTCACTGAGTCTCTCTCTCTTTCCCTCCCTCCCTCCTTCCCTCCCTCCCTCCTTCCCTCCCTCCCTCCTTCCTTCCCTCCCTCCCTCCCTCCCTCTCTCCCTCCCTCCTTCCCTCCCTCCCTCCTTCCTTCCCTCCCTCCCTCCCTCCCTCCCTCCCTCTCTCCCTCCCTCCTTCCCTCCCTCCTTCCTTCCCTCCCTGCCTCCCTCCCTCCCTCTCTCCCTCCCTCCTTCCCTCCCTCCCTCCCTCCCTCCCTCCTTCCTTCCCTCCCTCCCTCCCTCCCTCCCTCCACCAGACTGATGATATCCAGGTACAGCAGAACTCCCTGTGGGAGCTGAGGAGGCTGTATGAGGAGGCGTCCAGGCTGGGTCAACACCTGAGGAGGCTCCAGATGAGGAGGAGGAGACGGCAAGCTCAGAGGGACAAACCTCCACGGGGATAGAGGGTACCTCTACCACCTCCCCCAGCCTCACATCCCCCAGCCTCACATCCCCCAGCCTCACCCTCCCCCAGCCTCACCCTCCCCCAGCCTCTGCCCGAGATACAACAATTTTTTAACTAAATTCTATTTATTCTATTTTATAATATATCATATAATAATTTATTTCAATTATGTTGTGTTTCACATTCGTACACAATGGTATATTATCATTGTTACATTTTTTTTTTTTTACAAATCAATAAATTAAATGTATTTATTAACTGACCTGGAGAATCTCAATGACCAAAGACTGATGAAACCTGATGTGATTTTAGCTTCTATCTGACAGACAGACACACACACACATGCACAAACAGACACACACATACACACACAACTGGAAACATTGTACGTTGGAGAAAGTTTGCTTGATGACACATAATGACTATAACAAAGTCTGTGGTAACAGAAACAGCCGGAACAGCATTCTTCTAAACATAGCACACACACACGCACGCACACACACACACGCACACACACGCACGCACACACACGCACGCACACACATGCACGCACACACAAACGCACGCGCGCACGCACACACAAGCACACCCACACACACAAACATGCATGCACACACACAAGCACACACACACACACACACACACACACACATGCACATAAATACACACACACTCATGAACATGCACACACAGACACACATGCAGACATGCAGCCAGACTCTCCCCCCTCCTCACCTCAGGGGGAATGACCCTGTGCCTGCTGTAAGTCTGTCTGGATCTGTGAGGTGTGTGTGTGTGTGTGTGTGATGATCTCCTCAGTCTGGCTTGGAGGCAGATCAGAGTGTTAAAGCATATCCAGAGCGACTTACAGCAGGTACAGGGACATTCCCCCCTGAGGGAAGTAGGGTGAAGTGTCTCACCCAAGGACACAACATCATGTAGGCACAGCCAGGAATCGAACCCTTTCGATCATGAGCCCAATGCCTTAACCCGCTAAGTCACCTGACACCTTTATTGTGTTTAGATCCGTTCACCTGGAAACACAAGAACCCGTCGCTGGGTGGAACCCTTTAGAACCTGCCTGGCTACCTGTTCCCAGCAGTTACGTAAGCAGGTCAGTCCCTGAACAGGAAGGGGAGAGATATTCTGTAACCTCAACATGCTTAACACAACCTTTATCTCTTACATAAACTAAAGAAATACACAGTAGCAGAAAGAAAACCGATTCAACAGTGTGTGTGTGTGTGTGTGTGTGTGTGTCTTTATGTACGTGGGTGTGTGCTTGTGCTAGTGTGTGACACAGTTGTTGAGTGTGTGAATGAGTGCGTATGTGTGTGTGTATGCGTGCGTGCGTTTGCGGGCGGGCGTGTGCGTGTGTATGCATGTGTGTGCGGGCGTGTGCGAATGTGTAGGGATGCATGTGTGTACAAGTGTGTGTGTGTGTCAAGAATTCAAAAAAATGAAAGAAATGAGGAAGTTTTTATTACGATGCTGTAAAAGAATGTAGAGATCAAGGACTATTGTACACAAACTGTGGAAAGCCCCAAGGAGGGAGGGAGGGAGGGATGGAGGGAAGGAAGGGGAGAGGGAAGAGGGAAGGAGGGAAGGAGGGAAGGAGGGAAGGAAGGAGGGAGGGACAGAAGGAAGGAAGGAAAGAAGGAAGGAAGGAAGGAGGGACAGAAGGAGGGAGGGAGGGAGGGAAGAAGGGAGAAAAAGAGGGAAGGAAGGAAAGAGGGAAGGAAGAGAGAAGGAAGGAGGGAGGGAGGGAAGGAGGGATCTAAATATTACAAATGTCTGAGAGGGTTGCTTAGGTGAGAGAGCACTATGTTCACTATGTTCGTTATGTTTATGAACGTGTGTCTTTGGATCAGAGTTTGTTACTCATGTCTGCGACGACAGTTTCTTCTGAAACACGTCTGTGACTCTGGAACCTTTCCAACTCCCTACCTTGAAGAGGCTGAACTAGAGGACCACAGCGTGGGTTAAGGAGGTCACACTGTGCCCATGATCACCCTAAACGTTCCACTCAGGGTCCTCTGATGTTCGCTGCCCTTCCTGCCCCCCCCGTCCCCCCCTGCCCCCCCCCCCCTCCTTCACGCTGTGGCTTCCTCACTATCTAGGACATACAGAGACCCTGACAGTCGTGACCTGGATTATGTTTTCCACTCATCATCTCACGCTCTTGAACTACAAGCTGAGGAGAGGCAGAGAGGCACAGAGGCAGAGGCAGAGAGGCAGAGGCAGAGCGAGGGAGGGAGGGGTCTCAGATCCCAGTATCTCTTGGTTTCTGGAGTCAGTGGAACCAGAGTGACCAGTAGAGGTAGAGGCAGTCAGAGGCAGTCAGAGGCAAAGGGTTGGGCCTCATCAGCATCTTCTTGCAGATGACCTACTTCATGGTGGGCGGGGAGAGAAAGGAGGGAGAGGGAGAGAGGGAGGAGCGAGGGAGGGACGATCAGGAACTCTATATAAGTGGAAGACAAAGATAAGAAACCATTCAGTCAGGTAAGTTGGCAGGCAGGTGTCAAGTTTAGTGAAAAATAATTGGAAGATTAGTCAGTGAGGTGAACGAACTAACAGGTAGTTCAAGAACCACGTCAATTAAGTTCCATGAGAAAGTGGCTGAAAGTATCTGTGCCCATTGGCTGCCAGGACAGACCTGAGACCAGGACCAGCCCCAGAACCTGGACCAGACCAGGACCAGCCCCAGAACTTGGACCAGACCAGGACCAGAGTCCAGAGACCAGGACCAGCCCCAGAACCCGCCCCAGAACCAGGACAAGCCCCAGAACCAGGACCAGAACCAGCAACAGCACCAGAGGCAGCTTCTGGTCCAGTGGTCTGCCCGGCAGACAGGATGCTGTCCAGGGTCTTGTGGCTGATGAGGGCGCTGGTCTTCCTGACCCTGTGGGGGCAGCAGAGTGCTCAGGCCAGGTGGCAGCAGAGTGCACAGGCCAGGAGAGGAGCCAGGTGTGTGGATGGGAGGGCTGCCTGTGCTGATCTGCACACTCTAGACAGACTGCTGCTGAAGGTGGCAGACCGTGGCATGGTAAGAACAGGAGACTGTTATCTGCAGTCTGCTGACTCACTGACTTACAGGCTCGCTAGCTGGCTAACTGGCTAACTGACTGACTGGCTAACTGACTGACTGACTGGCCAGTTAATTGAGTGTCTAATTGACTGGCTAATTGGCTGGATGGTTAAGTGACTGACTGGCTGGCTAATGGACTGGATGGCTTATTGGACCCTCTCTCTTCCTCTCTGGCCAGAACGACTCTGTACATGATGAACGAATCCTTCTGGAGGTGAGACACTTCAGCAAGATCAAACAGAAGAAGGTGAGTTCTTCATCCATCAGGAGACATCTGACTCCACCTAGCTCTTCCCTCATAGAGAGAGAGAGAGAGAGATACACACTGTGTTAGTCTCCCTATTCTAACATAAATTCTCATTTCATCCCAAGTCTAAGATGATGATCATGTAACGCCCCAAACATTCTCAGTTCTCAAGTTGTTTGTGTTCCTCAGGCTGTACTGTCTGTGGTTCTAACGTGGAGGTTCTCATTCCTCGTTCCAGAACCTCCACGGCTGTGTTCTACTGAAGATCCTGGACTTCTTTGAGGATGTTCTCCTGAGAACAGGAGAACACGTTCACCTGAGGGCCTTCCTGCCCGCCATGAAGCGCTGCATCAAAGTGGTGAGGCAGGGGAGGGGGGCGGGGCCAAGCTGTTCTCTGGGCCAATCACTTTGAGCCTTCGACTCATCACTGTTTTCCATTGGCCTGCAGAAGGAGAAGAGTTGTGCTGGACTGTACAGAACCAGTTGGGAAGCAGGGAACCAGGTAAATGGAACAGTGTACTTGGTTTGTGTACGTTTTTATTACTATGCCACATGTTCTATGTTTGCTCATTTCTGCCACAGTGAATTCTATGTTTGTTCATCTTGCATAGAGAATAAACCCCCATTCTCTGATTCTGGTTCTTACTTTAAGCGTTTAATTAATTGTGTTCCAGACTTTTCCCCGTCTGAAGCCCAGAGACATGGCAGTTCTACAGCTGCACCTGCTCCAGTCAGCCAATCAGAAGGTGGGTAACATTCCTCAGTCATGACAGCGTGTACAGCGTAGGGGGTGTGGTGTCAGCGTAGGGGGTGTGGTGTCAGTGTAGGGGGTGTGGTCTCAGCGTAGGGGGTGTGGTGTCAGCGTAGGGGGTGTGGTCTCAGCGTAGGGGGTGTGGTCTCAACGTAGAGGGTGTGGTCTTAGCCTAGGGGGTGTGGTCTCCGCATAGGGGGTGTGGTCTCAGCGCAGGGGGTGTGGTCTCAACGTAGAGGGTGTGGTCTCAGCGTAGGGGGTGTGGTCTCAACGTAGAGGGTGTGGTCTTAGCGTAGGGGGTGTAGTCTCAGCATAGGGGCTGTGGTTTCAGCATAGGGGGTGTGGTCTCAACGTAGAGGGTGTGGTCTTAGCGTAGGGGGTGTAGTCTCAGCATAGGGGCTGTGGTTTCAGCATAGGGGGTGTGGTCTCAACGTAGGGGGTGTGGTCAGTTCCTCTTGGATCTTGGGATTGGTCACTGAACAGTTAGCTCTTTGATAGCAGTTTAACCAACTCAGCTCCATATCCTGTACTGATTTAAATCCTCATGCAGTGTTGTGCTGGTGTGTGTGTTGCTGGTGTGTGTGCGCGTGTGTGTTGCTGGTGTGTATGTGTGTGTGTTGCTGGTGTGTGTGTGTGTGTGTCCAGCTGTCGGCCCCCGGCACGGTGAACAAGGCCCTGATGGAGATGCAGGGACTGGTTAAGGGAGGCTACGTGGAGGGGCGGGGCTGGCGGCGCTGGGAGAAGAAGAGGGAGGGGTGACATCTCTTCCTGTACACGGTGACATCCCCTCCTGTACACGCCCCGCTGTATTTAACCTCGGCAGCCTCTGGACTGTCCCCCTCCCCCCCCCTCCCTCTGGACTGTCCCCCTCCCCCCCCCTCCCTCTGGACTGTCCCCCTCCCCCCCCCTCCCTCTGGACTGTCCCCCTCCCTCCCCCCCCCCTCCCCCCCACCTCCCTCTGGACTGTCCCCCTCCCTCCCCCCCCCCTCCCCCCCCCCTCCCTCTGGACTGTCCCCCTCCCCCCCCCCTCACTCTGGACTGTCCCCCTCTCCCCCCCCCTCCCTCTGGACTGTCCCCCTCCCTCCCCCCCCCTCCCCCCCCCCTCCCTCTGGACTGTCCCCCTCCCTCTGGACTGTCCCCCTCCCCCTGGACTGTCCCCCTCCCCCTGGACTGTCCCCCTCCCTCTGGACTGTCCCCCTCCCCCCCCTCTCCCTCTGGACTGTCCCCCCCCCCTCCCTCTGGACTGTCCCCCTCCCCCCCCCTCCCTCTGGACTGTCCCCCTCCCCCCCCCTCCCTCTGGACTGTCCCCCTCCCTCTGGACTGTCCCCCCCCCCTCCCTCTGGACTGTCCCCCTCCCCCCCCCTCCCTCTGGACTGTCCCCCCCCCCCCTCCCTCTGGACTGTCCCCCCCCCCTCCCTCTGGACTGTCCCCCTCCCCCCCCCTCCCTCTGGACTGTCCCCCTCCCCCCCCCTCCCTCTGGACTGTCCCCCTCCCCCCCCCCTCCCTCTGGACTGTCCCCCCCCCCTCCCTCTGGACTGTCCCCCTCCCCCCCCCCTCCCTCTGGACTGTCCCCCTCCCCCCCCCCTCCCTCTGGACTGTCCCCCTCCCCCCCCCCTCCCTCTGGACTGTCCCCCTCCCCCCCCCCCTCCCTCTGGACTGTCCCCCTCCCCCCCCCCCTCCCTCTGGACTGTCCCCCTCATCATCATTTGTGTTTGTCTTTCTTAGTAACAGATGTGAGTCATGAGGATGATCAGCAATGAGCCAAATTCTTAGTATAAATTGTCTTTATTATTGTTGATCATGATAATAAGAATGACGATGAGGAACAGGAAAATAATCCGGATGATTCCAACATTGTGTTTTGCTTTTCTGCTTTTGTATCTTATTATATTTGCTTTGTCTGTGAAGCTGAAGTCCTCTTTCTTAATAGCTTTACAAGAAGTGAAGATTTAGTTTAAAACTGGCGTCGTACTTTCAATGAAAGGTACAGTTGGTAACTGCAAAGACATCCTGTCTATCTGGACTCAAACACGTGTTTTTTTCTGTGAAAATATGAGATGAGGTGATTGTATTGCTGGTGTGTGTGTGTAGATGTATCCTGCTTCTGTGCATGCAAGTCATCCAATTAAATACTGGCAGCTGACTAGTGTGTGTCCAAACATGAGTGTGGGTGTGTTTGAATGCATGACGGTGTGTGTCTTCAAATGTGTGTGTCCAGGGATGAATGTGTGCATATGTATATATATATATATATATATATATATGTGTGTGTGTGTGTGTGTAGGTCTGGGAAATTCTTAAAAAGTTGATCTATACACCTGATTTTGAGTGTGTTGGCTGAGTGATAGCTCAGGGCAGGTATGTGATTAACAGGTTCAGCGATAACAAACAATGATCCCAGTAACGCAACACGCTCACTTCAAAGATGAGCTCAAAGATAAGTTGAGGTACATTGCGCATGTGATTACACACACACACACACCCTCACACTTACACACACAGATACACCCTCATCCAAACCCACATAAAGGATGCATCCACATAGACACACAAGCAGACACACATCCAGAAGTATGTGCAGCTTGACTAACAGTCAACAGATTCAGATTCAGATAACTTTATTGATTTAATCCCAGAGGGGAAACTCTTTAGCAACAAGGGCGCACAGTCTCGTCTATGCACACAGGGGTAAAGGAATACAAGGGTGTGGAGGGAAAAGAATAGAAGAGTGCACGCAGGGATAAAGGAATGGGGGTAAAATAAGTACGTGAATGCACACAAGGGGTGAAGGCTGGGAGTAAAATAAGAGCGCTGGGATACAATATATACGGATTTTGAGATAAAAAATAGTCAGGAGATAAAGAGTTGGGAGATACAACCCTAATGACTTAGGGTCATACACACTAATACTAGAAGTTGTGTAATATTCACAATCTACATGCAGTGTGGGTTTTTATGTACTATTGCTTTTTGCAGAATATACAGTGTTTAAACACTTGTGTAAACATTTCCCAGCAGTGGGGTAGTGTGCATGTGTGTATGTGTGTGAATGTTTGTGTGTGTCTGGTGTCATTAATTAGCCTTCCATTGTTTCCGTGAGACTGTTTGCGTACCTGTGTGTGTGTCCAGGTTAACACCTGTGTCTGTACTCACCTACAACGTCATGTTGGAAAAGCCGGGATTCAAAGTCCGATTCCTTAACCGCTCAGCCACCTGACAGCCCTGGGGAGTGTGTGTGTTTGTGTGTTGGTGTGCGTGTTCATTTGTCAGTGCAAACTGTGGTTAGATACTTCATGTGTAAATGTTTACTTATGATCTGTGTCTGATGTAAATATGAGAATGTTTATCCCTGGTGCTGCAGAAGATGACTCATAAAGACCTGAAGGTAGAACAAGGGTAATTATCAGGATAAAAAATATATTTAATGCAGGTTTTTTGAAGATTAATGTAAATGGACCTTTTGCATCAAGGTGACCTTTGACCTTGATCCCCCGCCCCCTCCCTAAGCCCCCCCTGGGACACGGCATCAGAAACCCCCCATCTCCTCTGATGTCAGTGCTGGTAAGGCCTCCTCAGGTTTACCAGAAGCTCCGCCCTGACCACACACACACACACACACACACACATAGTCTGCGTGTAACAATGTGTGCTTGTGTGTATATCTGTATGTGTGTGCATGTGTTTATCTATATGTGTGTATAGGTGTGTGTGCGTGTTCATGTGTATATCTATACATATGTGTGTGTGTTTGTGTGTGTGAGGGTGTGGGTGTGTGTGTGCATGTGTATATCTAAATGTGTGTGTGTGTATGTGGGTCTGTGTGTATGTGCATGTGTATATCTAAATGTGTGTGTGTGGGTCTGGGTGTGTGCATGTGTATATCTGTATGTGTGTGTGTGTGTGTGTGTCTGTGTGCATGTGCATGTGTATATTTGTGTGTGTGTGTGTTTGTGTGTGTGTGTAGAAGGGGCTTCACAGTTTCCAGGGGTATTCACAGAGTGTATTTACCTGTGTACTGTAAATGTCTCACAGCTGTTCCTGAGAAAAGGCGGTTGACTGTCAACTATAGCAGGCCTCTGAACTTGATCTCTGATTGGTCGACCCAACAGGAAACACAGGAAATGAGGCAGCCACCTAGGAACAACTGTTCTCAGAAAAGAAAACCGAGAACCACCTCAAAATTCACCTGTCTAACTCTGTCTCTATGTTTCTCTTTCTGTTTCTGTCTCACTCTGTCTCTATCTCTCTCTATCTCTCTCTCTATTTCTGTCTCTCTCTGTATCTCTGTCTCTCTATTTCTGTCTCTCTCTCTCTCTCTCTCTCTCTGTCTGTCTCTCTCTCTCTGTCTCTCTCTCTCTCTCTGTCTGTCTCTCTCTATCTCTGTCTCTCTGTCTCTGTATCTCTCTCTCTCTATTTCTGTCTCTCTCTCTCTCTCTCTGTCTGTCTCTCTCTATCTCTGTCTCTGTCTCTCTCCCTCTCTATTTCTGTCTCTCTCTCTCTCTCTCTCTGTCTGTCTCTCTCTCTCTGTTTCTCTCTCTCTCTCTCTCTCTGTCTGTCTCTATCTCTGTCTCTCTGTCTCTGTCTCTCTATCTCTCTCTCTGTTACACATTTCCAAACTCCATCATAGATGGTTGATAGGGGCTGTTAGTGGCTGATTGTGGTTGGTTTAACTCAAAGCTGGGTAACCACCCACTTGTATGTGTTCAATATAATATTCTGAATGTTCCTATTCTATCTTTATGCATAGTTAATTTTCTTTCTGGGGTGAATCAGAATTGACCTTTCAACTCCCTTCCTCCCACCTTCGAGCTTTACAAATGTGTCTTTCCACGCTTCCTTTTCGTTCTGATGTCACTTCCTGTCAATGCACAACAGCGTAGGAGTTTGCAGATGCAGCTTCCTGCGCTGAAACTTGCTGACTAAGACTGAATCTTACTCCACCGGACCAGGACTCATTAGCTGTTAGTCTTTACCTGGTTATATACTGTATATCAGAGGTGTCCAATCCTGGTCCTCAAGGGCCGCTGTCCTGAAGGTTTTAGATGTTTCCCTGCTCCAGCACACCTGATTCGAATGAATTGGTCGTTGATAGAACTGTCAGCACAGTGAACCCTGAGGACCAGGATAGGACGCCCCTGCTGTATACTAGTAAACAGAGGTATGAGTGTTGATGTGGGGGTCTACTGTGGTGGTCTACTTATGGCAGGTCTACTTGTGGCAGGTCTACTTGGGGCAGGTTTACTTGGGGCAGGTCTGCTTGGGGCAGGTCTACTTGTGGCAGGTCTACTTGTGGCAGGTCTACTTGGGGCAGGTCTACTTGGGGCAGGTCTACTTGGGGCAGGTCTACTTGTGGCAGGTCTACTTGGGGCAGGTCTACTTGGGGCAGGTCTACTTGGGGCAGGTCTACTTGTGGCAGGTCTACTTGGGGCAGGTCTACTTGGGGCAGGTCTACTTGTGGCAGGTCTACTTGGGGCAGGTCTACTTGTGGCAGGTCTACTTGGGGCAGGTCTACTTGGGGCAGGTCTACTTGTGGCAGGTCTACTTGGGGCAGGTCTACTTGGGGCAGGTCTACTTGGGGCAGGTCTACTTGTGGCAGGTCTACTTGGGGCAGGTCTACTTGGGGCAGGTCTACTTGGGGCAGGTCTACTTGGGGCAGGTCTACTTGGGGCAGGTCTACTTGTGGCAGGTCTACTTGGGGCAGGTCTACTTGGGGCAGGTCTACTTGTGGCAGGTCTACTTGGGGCAGGTCTACTTGGGGCAGGTCTACTTGTGGCAGGTCTACTTGGGGCAGGTCTACTTGTGGCAGGTCTACTTGGGGCAGGTCTACTTGGGGCAGGTCTACTTGTGGCAGGTCTACTTGGGGCAGGTCTACTTGTGGCAGGTCTACTTGGGGCAGACTGCTCATGGGTTCAGCAGAAAATAGTCTGATGCATGTTTCAATTTTCAGTTTCAGATGATTGTTTTCTTCGGTGATGGGAAATGCTGACACACAACAGGTAACACACTGCTAACCACTACTGTTGCTGAGCAACACACACCCACACACACACACAGTGTTAACCACCGCTGCTGCAGTGGCAACGCTCTGTGTCAAACAGACACATGGAAAAAACCGTATTCGTGAACATCCAGAATACACACGCGCACACACACACACACACACATGCAAACTTAGCTCAGAGATGGCAGTCGTCTGGTCTTGTATCGCCACCTAGTGGCAGTTAGGAGTAATTGACCATGAGTCAATTATTTATTGCGTCAATAGAATCGCTTGAACACTGAGCCGGTTCGGACGCTTACGTGGAAGTAACGGATAACAGTCAAACAAAATCATATTACAAAAATAAAAATACAATAACATAATTTTATCAAACAGAATGGACTAGAACTGGACGCAACTGTTTGAGTTATACTGTCTACACTACACTACAGCACTACAGTCAGCATAAACTGAAATAAATATATGAATCAGAATATGCGGTTGACACTTAAAACAAAAGATGATAATAAAATGATTCAAATTTAAAGACAAAAAAATATTTATTTTTATTTTTATTATTAGAGCGAGCCCGGGTCAGCTCTCGTCGGAGCGGGAAAAGAGGATTCAAAATAAGTAACGAGAAAAAAAAAAGAAAAAAAAAAAAGTACGGAAAAAACTGTTTGGAAACCCCGAGCTCAGCGGTGTTTAAAGGTCTAAACCAGGAATTTTCTCCAGTCTATTTACCAAGTTTCTCATTATAAAGACACTAGTTCCTGTGCGATTTGGTCCAGCTGGAGCAGGTTACATTTTAAATTAATTTGTAAATTTGTATTAAAGGTTTAATACAGGAAGTGGAAATACAGGAAGATGTAGCTCTCCTGTTGGGTTTAGATTAAATGTATTTATTTACCTCACCAACCCTGAAAACAAGTTTTAATAATTTGATCTCAAACATTAATGTTGGTCATGAACTACCCTTCCAGTGCTAGAAGAACACAATTATTAAGCAATAATAAAAAAAAGTCCTTATCAGAGTTACAGTGTGACAGCTTCCATCCAACAGGGAGCCAGTTCACCTCAACCAAACCCTGTTTCCGTGGAGACGACCCTGTATCTCCACACCGGGTTCTGATTGGTCCTGAGTTCCAATCCAGGGGGCGGGACATGAAGCATGTTCACCACATGAACCTCTGTACGTCTGAGCTGTTGGGCCAATGGAAGGTGTTGTTGACGAAGAGGTACAGCGTGGCAGCGTTGACCAGCGCGTGGGCGAGGAACTCCAGAAGGAGGCGGGGCAAGGAGGGGAGGGGCATGTGCACGCGGAACATCAGGTAAGGAACGATGAAGTACCTGAACTCCAGGAGCTTCTGAGGAACAGAGGAGGCCAGCAGGCAGGTGAGGAAGGCCAGGACCCAGAAGAGAGAGCGGGAGCGGAGGCAGTCTAGAAGGTTCCAGCCCGCCAACACGTAGACGGGGACCAGTAAGTAAGGCACGGAGGCGTGTCTCTGGAACACACGCTGCCACACGTAGAAGGTGTAGTGCCTGTTGTCCGCCAGGAGGTACTTGTGTACGAAGGTGAACTTCCAGACGAGCAGCAGAGCCAGGCCGGACAGCAACAGGAAGAGGAGGGGCTTCCTCCGCACGCTCTGCAGGAAGCGAAGGGCGCGGTGCTGACACAGCGACACGGGGAGGGAGAAGAAGAGAGAGAACGACAGGAAGTAGAAGATCTGGGGGAAGTTGAAGCACGCCTCGTGGCTCCCGCGGTCTCCCACGACGATGCCGCCGTTCAGAACCACGAACGCGGCGAAGAGCATCGCCGCGACGACGTACGGCCACGCCCCCAGCAGCACGGCCTTCAGCTGGTGGGCCGAGGTCAGGAAGTCGAACAGGAAACGCATCACTCTCTTTGCCCCGCTGACAGACACAGGGTCCAGGGCGCCGGGTGATTTTTCGTCCTTCTTCTTCGTGTGTTCCGTCTTCCACGCCTCGTCCATCCTGTTGGCCACCAGCGTGCCGGCGCAGAACGCCACCCAGACGATGTTGGTCTGGCGGAAGAACACGGAGCACACGCCCAGGAGTGCCGAGGCTCTGTGGCAGCCGTACAGCGTCATGAGGTAGGCAAACAGGATGAAGAAAGTAGATCCTCCATCGGTGTAGTACAGGAAGTTAAAGAAGTAGAGCACAGGGAAGGTGGAGAGAGACAGGGCGGATAACACCCTGCGAGACGCTCCCTGCAGCTGGAACAACAAACAAACAAATAAACAAACAAATAAACAAACAAATAAACAACACGAACAGCCACGTCAGGTTTGAAACCCGTATTAGTTTCTCAGTTAGGATCAACACCGATGGTGCGATGTGACCGGGTGGTTGCCGTGGTTACCTTGTCCCTGGAGTGCAGCTTGCAGGTGAGCAGGTAGAGGAGGTAGAGGTTCCCACAGTTGAACAGCAGGTTGACGAAGCGGAGCATGGCTGTGGAACACACCACCTTCCCTGACAGGTCAGCCAGCCACACCAGGGGCTTAATGACCCCCACTGTGACCAGGTAGAGCCCAGGGAGGGTGGTGATCATGGGGTCCCACTGGGGGAGGGGAGGGGGGGGGAGGAGGGGAGAGGAGGGTTGACAAAAGAAAGCAAAGAACCTATTTGATTAATGTGACGGGTTTCTCCCGGAATTGAATAAGATTATAAAAAAACCTATCTGAGTAAATACTTTGGACGAAGTGACATTACTGAGAGCCGAACTGCTGTGGAATATTTAGAAGGAGGAGGGATGAAATATTAGTCAAACTAGAGCGTATCTTGAGGAAAGCCTGCAGTGACAGATGCTATCAGACTAGTTAATCCAGATTTGAGCACAACTCGTTCTGGAACAAGATCACTAATGATGGACTGATCTGGTCCAGGAGGGATGATGGACTGATCTGGTCCAGGAGGGATGATGGACTGATCTGGTCTGATCTGGTCGGGGGATGATGGAGTATAGATGGAGGTTCAGAAGATCTCAATCTGTCGGGTCATTTCCAACACTGTTAATCCCACACATTGACACGAGTATAGTTAGTACTTTACCTCATTGAATTTCCCTTGACAGTATTTCTGGGCTTGTGGAACATGGAAGATCTCATCCATATACGGGTTCCTCTGTTCTCTGGTGATTTTGGAGAACAGCAAACAAGAAACTAAGAAATTGGTGCTGCAGAGAGCTGTGAAGATATAACCTTCAAACTTCTCCATCGTGAACAACATCTTTCACTGCAATCTGCCTCCAAATATAAAATAGTATCTCTCTGACTATTCCGTGCACATTACATTTCACTTCACTTCACATAATATGAGATATTAGAACTGTAATTCTGAATCAGATGAATAAAACTTCGTCCTGAAGATGAACTGATGCTTCTGCCTGGCTGGTGCGTCAAGGAAAACACTCCGAAGGGGAACCTTAACTGATGTCATATCCGTTCAAGTACAAAAACCAAAGCGATTTTTTTTTTCATATACCAACAAAACATCCGTAATATCAGTAACAACTATCTTTATACAATTTATTCCTACTATGGATGTTCAGTCGTAATATAAATGTATATAATAAGTAACTAGTGACCGTTTCTCATTGACCAATCATTTAAAACCGGAAACTTTCCAATGACAATCTGTGCAACACTGATAATAGTCCCCCCTATTTCACATGAAGCGTGATGAAATGTTTGATAAACCTTAATTAAAGTTTATCCAAGTAGTTTTAGTTTAGTTTAGTTTAGTTTCTGAATGATGCATCTATCTCATCAGCTGGAGCTTTTTCCAGAGTTCACAGTAACTCAGTTACTGTTTAAGGAGGTTAAAAACGCAGAACAGCTAAGGAAGAAGGCAGTAGAAGGATTAATAAAGGGAGCTTTGATCAACCCGACTATGGTGAGTTTATAACGAGCTAACTAATTACACAACACAACATTATCTAACTAACTAATAACAACACAACAGTCCTGTAATGTATCTAACGAATAACAACACAACATTATACATTATATAAATAACTAATAACACAACATTATCTAACTAATAAGTGTTGATGTTGTGTGTTGATGTTGTGTGTTGATGTTGTGTGTTGATGTTGTGTGTTGATGTTGTGTGTTGATGTTGTGTGTTGATGTTGTGTGTTGATGTTGTGTGTTGATGTTGTGTGTTGATGTTGTTGACCTAAATGTTTCTATTCTCAGATCGTGGATCCGTTCCAGGTCCTCATAGCCTCAAACAAGGCCGTTCATCTGCACAAGATCAGTAAGATGAAGACCAAGAGTTTATATTCAGAAATCATTTTCAACCTTCTGCCTACCAACAGTGTAAGTGTGCGTCTGTGAAGGTGTAAGTGGACACAGTCAATATGGTGCTTGTATTTATTTGGTGTGACTTAAAATTATTTTGTTTTTTTTCCTCTCCTTTTAACGCAGATCTCCGACGCGTTTAAAAAGTTTGGTATTTCGGACAGAGACGAGCGCGTTCTCGTGGTGCTGGTGCACGCGGAGGAGGATGTGCAGGTGCTGGATGACGTGGTCGCCATGGTAGCAGGGCAGCAGGTCCCCGTGGAGCAGGTGTCCTCTATGACAGACACGGCCAAGGTCAAGAAGGTTGGTGTTTACAGCAGCTAGCTGGAGAGACTGGGTTAATGAAATATATGATGGGATGATCCGTTCAGGGCTGGGGAAACACACACACACACTAATCATGGTTCTGCGTTTTAACTCTTTTCATCCCTCTTTCCCTCCCTCTCTTCCTCTCCTCCCTGTTCTCCTCCTCTCTCCCCCTCTTCCTCTCCTCCCTGTTCTCCTCCTCTCTCCCCCTCTTCCTCTCCTCCCTGTTCTCCTCCTCCCTCCCCCTCTTCCTCTCCTCCCTCTCCCCTGTTCCTCTCCACCCTCTCCACCCAGCTTTACAAAGTCCCCCCCCAGGAGTGTGGTAGTCTGCTGGACGCCGTCATCTGCAGGATGGCAACAAAGGATGTTATGCAGAACTAATGCCAGGCTGCCCCCCCCCCTCCTCCCTGCTCCTGGAGGGGTGTAGGCCTATAGGGGGGGTATCTACCCAGGATCTGCCCCAGGGAGGGTATCTGCCCCAGGGAGGGTATCTGCCCCAGGGAGGGTATCTGCCCCAGGGAGGGTATCTGCCCCAGGGAGGGTATCTGCCCCAGGGAGGGTATCTGCCCCAGGGAGGGTATCTGCCCCAGGAGCAGGGTGAGACACAGCAGGAGGATAGCAGCAGCAGCCACCATGTCCAGCACACCACACAGAGTACACATGGTCCAGTCATCTGGTCCAGTCATCTGGTCCAGTCATCTGGTCCAGTCATCTGGTCCAGTCATCTGGTCCAGTCATCTGGTCCAGTCATCTGGTCCAGTCATCTGGTCCAGTCATCTGGTCCAGGTCTCCCATCTAAAATCATGTTTCCAAATGTGACCCAAAAAAATAAACACAACTTATTATATTGTTTTTACCTTCCTGTGTATATTTGGCTTCAGTGGTCATATGAGCTTCACACACGAAAACAGGATAACGGGTCATCAAGATGATACGGAGATTAGTTCATGTTTTATTCGTGTTAGACAATAATTACATAAATATTAAAATAATTAAATTTCAATTGTTCTCCAAAAGGTTCTCTGTAAACTACATCAGCTCGTTAGTCCGTCCTTTGTGTCAGACATGCTCAGTCGATCCCAGCGTGTCGTCAGGGTGACGATCAGTCGGCGCTGCGTCGTACGTAACCGATCTGTCGCTGTCGCCATGGTGACTCGCCCTCCGCTCTGTGTCGTCGTCACCATGGCGACTCATCCGGGGAAGTTGGCGAGCTCGTCCTTGCCGATGTTCCCCCCGCTGAGGATGACCACCACCCTCCTCCCCTCCACGTCTGGGATCTTGTTGTTGATGACGGCGGCGAAGGCCGCCGACCCAGAAGGCTCCACCACAAGCCCCGCCCCGTACAGGACGGACACGGCAGCCTTGATCTCCTCATCGCTCACCAGGACGATCTCGTCCACGTAGCGCCGGCACAGCTCGTAGGGGAGGGTACCTGAGGGCCGCAGGGTACAGCAAAACAAACCCACCTGAGGTCCATCTGTGTTGGAAAACGTGCTGAGTGGTGAACTTGATTCGATGTGTGTTGTTGGAAGACGCACCTGCGGAGGGTGGAGCTAATCCTGAGGCGATGCTCCTAGCGTCCATCCCTACTGGCTTGTTCTCGATGAAGCTTCGGTACATGGTGCAGGCTGGACACACACACACACACACACTGTTGTAAACCAGCAGACACCAGTATAGATGGACTACAGACCAGCAGAGTGCAGTACCAGTACAGACCAGCAGAGTGCAGTACAGTACAGACCAGCAGAGTGCAGTACCAGTACAGACCAGCAGAGTGCAGTACCAGTACAGACCAGCAGAGTGCAGTACCAGTACAGACCAGCAGAGTGCAGTACCAGTACAGACCAGCAGAGTGCAGTACCAGTACAGACCAGCAGAGTGCAGTACCAGTACAGACCAGCAGAGTGCAGTACAGTACAGACCAGCAGAGTGCAGTACCAGTACAGACCAGCAGAGTGCAGTACCAGTACAGACCAGCAGAGTGCAGTACCAGTACAGACCAGCAGAGTGCAGTACCAGTACAGACCAGCAGAGTGCAGTACAGTACAGACCAGCAGAGTGCAGTACCAGTACAGACCAGCAGAGTGCAGTACCAGTACAGACCAGCAGAGTGCAGTACCAGTACAGACCAGCAGAGTGCAGTACCAGTACAGACCAGCAGAGTGCAGTACAGTACAGACCAGCAGAGTGCAGTACCAGTACAGACCAGCAGAGTGCAGTACCAGTACAGACCAGCAGAGTGCAGTACCAGTACAGACCAGCAGAGTGCAGTACCAGTACAGACCAGCAGAGTGCAGTACCAGTACAGACCAGCAGAGTGCAGTACAGTACAGACCAGCAGAGTGCAGTACCAGTACAGACCAGCAGAGTGCAGTACCAGTACAGACCAGCAGAGTGCAGTACCAGTACAGACCAGCAGAGTGCAGTACTAGTACAGACCAGCAGAGTGCAGTACAGGACAGTCCTACCCCCTTCAGGCTCCACTCCGTAGATCCTGGTGGAGTTGCATCCAGACAGCCTGAGAGCTGCAGCCACCCCTGCCAGCAGCCCCCCTCCCCCACAGCACACCACCACCACCTCAGGGGAGGGTACCTGCTCCACGACCTCCAGACCCAGACTACACAAACACACACATGTTGCACCCCTGAACACAGGGAGAAAGAATCACGAGAGTGATTTAACAGGTGTTTCTCTCATGCAGGAGTTTATTGCAATCGGCATTAATTGAACATCACTGTACAAACACATGTTTGCGGCATTAGTATATAATGGCGGAGCGCAAGTTCACATGTACAGAAAACGTGTCATCTCAAAATACAAAAAATAAAATAGCTTCAGCTTAATTTGTCATGTTGGATCAACTGTAAAACGTCTCAACAATATATATAACACAACAAAACAACATTAGCAACCTTTACCTGAACACAGGGAGAAAGAATCACGAGAGTGATTTAACAGGTGTTTCTCTCATGCAGGAGTTTATTGCAATGAGGAAAACAGCGCGAAAATCCCTGGTGGTGGATAACAGGCATTACCAGTCGATATCGACAAACTGATTCAGGCTTTCTGATGAACGCATCAGAGATAGTTAAAACCAAATTATTGTTTTTTTAAACCCCTGTAAATGTATCTTCATTGCAAACCTTTTTTAAACTGTTTTTAAGCATGAACTCACTTTATGAATTTAATAACATATAGTTCCATTCACACTTATCACACTCTCCCCCACTTGAAGAATGTCGTCCCGACATTATACCAAGAAATATGTACGCACAGTCCATGTTCACTCATTAGTCCATCAACAAAAGAGCAAACCTTTCTATTTACATCCGGGGACGTTAACCACTACTACACCACAGTTCAGACCTGAAGACTGTATAGAGTCCATAAACAGTCCATTTAGTGTTCATAATCCAAAAGCAACAAATGCAGTTCTGACGACAGTCTCTCGTACTAGGTCATCTATGGCAAAAAAAAATAATTCGACTCAAGTTTGTTGAAGTCCATACATACCAAAGGGATGGGTGTAGTATGGTTGTAGAGCAGGAAACCGTGGTATCAAACCTGGAAACACAGGAAACAGCGATGGGGCAGGCTGGACACTGGAGCAGGATGGAGTGCCCAGGTGGTCGTAGGTCATCCGTCTAGGTGGGTGTCTCTCACGTCGAGGTCGCTGGAGTGTTGGCTCCTCGGGCCCCTCAGGTGCAGCAGGCGATGGAGGGGCCAGTGGATCACCAGCTGCTGAATCCGTCTCCTCACGAGTCTCCTCAGCAAAAGGGTCAGGCGCAGCCCATTGGTCTCCACCAGGGGGCTTTGGTGTTGGGTCACATGCTGGTGCTGGAGGCTGAAGTCTCACTGGTGTAGTTGCTCTTAATGTTTCAGCAGGAGAGTCTGATGGCTGGGACACAGGAAGCTGAGGTGGTGCATAGTAAAAGCTGTGCTCATCACCACTCTCCTCATCGTCAGACATAGGGTCGTCTCGAGCAGGTTTGTCTCTCCTTTTCTGCTTTGCAGGATTGTCTTTATCAGGGTCACGTTCGAAAGGTAAGAAGTCACATGACATAAGTAAGTTTCTATGTAGCACTCTAGAGCGTCCTTTGCCTCGCTCTGATCTCACCTCATAGATTGGGAGGTCAGGCCCCATTTGTCTGACTACTGTGTGAATATCGTCTTCCCAATAGTCTCTTAGTTTCCCTGGGCCTCCCCTTGGTGTTAGGTTTTTAACCAGCACTCTCTCGCCAGGCTGTAACACAGAACTCCTCACTTTAGTGTCATAATATGTTTTGCTTTTGTCAGCAGCTTTCTTCGCATTCTCATTTGCTATGGCATATGCTTCTTCCATGCCTTTTCTCCATTTTTCAACATAGTCTCTGTGGTCATTAAACCTTGAGTCTGAATACAGTCCAAAGAGCAAATCTACTGGTAATCTGGGTGACCGTCCAAACAGTAGATAAAACGGGGGATAACCAGTTACTTCACAGCGTGTACAGTTATATGAGTACATCAACTTGTTGATTGATTCCTTCCAGTTGGACTTTTGTGTTTCAGTTAGTGTCTTAAGCATTTGTAGCAATGTCCTATTCATACGCTCAACTTGACCATTTCCCATCGGGTGATAGGGCGTTGTTCTAGAGCCTGCCATGCCACTGAGTTTCTTGAGCTGAGTGAATAACTGATTTTCAAATTCACCGCCTTGGTCATGGTGAATGCGAGAAGGAAAACCAAATTTCAGGGCATAGTCATTGAATACAAGGTTTGCTGCAGTTTTCCCCGACTTTGAGGTAGTGGCATAGGCTTGTGCATAGCGTGTGAAGTGATCAACTATCACTAAAATATATTCATAACCGCCTTTGCATTTGTCAAGATGTAGAAAGTCTATGCACACAAGTTCAAACGGCTGTGTTGTTACAATGTTAGTTAAAGGGGCTCTTGTGTCACGACTGGGTTTTTTCTGTTTGACACAGGAACAAACTTTGGTCACATAATGTTCAATATCTGACTGCATGTATGGCCAAAAGAAGCGGTCACGTACTAGGGACACTGTGCGGTCAACTCCTTGATGACCCATGTTGTTGTGCAGTTCTTCAAACACTGTCTTTATGAACTGTTCTGGCAGGACTAGTTGGTTGCGGGCAGACGTGGTTCTGTACAGGATGCCATCGCTGTCTAGCACTAGTTTGTCCCATTCTCTGAACAGACACCTGGTTTTTGGGCTGAATGTTTTTAGCTCTTTGGTCAGTGGCTTCGAATCTGAATATTTACACTGTAATACAGGGCCTATAACAGGATCAGTCTTTTGTGCATTGCTTAACTGTTCTTTTGGTATGGATGTGACTGATGCTTCAGCTGGCTCACCTTCTGCTATGAGTGACATGGCTGTTACTGGTAGTGTCCAGGTGGCAGGGGTGTCGTTTTGAACCTCAATGGCCTGAACAGCAGCTGAAATAGAGTCAGGAGCAAGTTCTACTGAACAGTCTTTCATTAGTGTCTCTACATCAAGGGGCATTCTCGATAAAGCATCAGCATCACCATTTTCTTTTCCTGGTTTATACTTAATGGTGAAGTGGAAATCAGCAAGCTCAGCTACCCATCTTGACGTGGTTGCGTTTAGTTTAGCAGTGGACAAAATGTATGTTAGCGGGTTGTTGTCACTAAACACAGTGAACGTTGGGGCATAGAATAGATAGTCTCTAAATTTATCTGTGATAGCCCACTTCAAAGCTAAAAACTCTAGCTTGCCAGCATGAAAGTGGTAGTTCTTTTCAGCTGCTGTTAATGTGCGGGAGCCATAAGCGATAACTCGCAGCTTACCAGTTTGTCTTTGGTACAGCACTGCACCTAGTCCCTGGTGCGAGGCATCAGTGTGTACGATGAACGGCTGTGTGAAATCTGGGAAGCCAAGCACTGGTGGGTTGAGCAAACAGTCTATTAGTCCCTCGAGTGCCCTTTGGTGTTGGTCAGTCCACAAGATTTGTTTTGTTGAGGGCACAACTGAACTGGCTTTCTTTTGTTTTGTCTTTGTCACTTTTGATGTTAAGTGGTCTGTGTCTTTTTCGGCTTTCAACAGTTCATACAGACAGCTTGCTTTGCTAGAAAAGTCTTTTATGTACTGTCTGTAGTATGACAGAAGGCCTAACATTTTTCTGAGCTGACCAACGTTTTGTGGTTTGATGTCTTTGAGTGCTCTTACTGCTTCAAAATCTGTAGGGTCAACTCTACTGCCCTCCGCTGACACTATTCTGCCTAAATAGCGTACTTCAGCTTTAAAGATGTCACACTTACTTGGCTTGAGTTTGATACCAACATCTCGTAGTCGCAGGAGAACTTTCCTCACATCCTCCACATGATCTTTGAAGGTTTTGCTGTAGACTAACGTGTCGTCCAGATACGGAATACAGATATTGTCACGAAGTCCATCCAAACACTCTTCCATACAGCGTTGAAATGCCGCAGGAGCGTTCATTAGTCCAAAGGGGATGCGTATCCATTCATATAGTCCCCAGGGGGTTACAAAGGCAGTGAGTGGGCGGCTTTCCTCTGACATGAACCCTTGGTGGTACGCTTTTCCCTGATCCAACAGCGAAAACCAAGAGTTACCACCTAAACCGTCCATAATGTCTTGAACACGAGGGATTGGCTGGCGGTCGGGATGAGTTTTTCTATTCAAGTCCCTGTAATCAATGCACAGTCTTAAAGTTCCATCCTTTTTTCTAACGCACACAACCGGCGAGGAGTATGATGAGTTTGACTTTTTGACCCAGCCTTGTGCGATAAGATCGTGTAAGTAACTCTTCATCTCTTGATAGAGTGGGCGTGGCACTGACATATATGTACGTTTAACAGGCTCATTGTCTTTAAGTGAAATAGTCATTTTCAAGTTTTCAATGCAGCCTATGTCATTGTCAGTTTTAGAGAAAGACTCACATTCATCCCTGAGCATTTTTTTCACGATAACTCTCTGTTCTTCACTGAGATGGTTGAGATCTACAGGTGGGTCCCAACTGCCACTAGAGCTACATGTTGGCTGTATACTTGTGGAGTTAACAGAAGCTACAGTAGTTTTTTCAAACACCTGAGCAGGTAAGACAGAGGTAACAGTCTGCACTGTGCCCACTACTGTACGGCCTAACAGGACAATATCATGATCAGTCGGGTTAGAGACATCAACACTTATGATGGGTAATTTACCCCTTTTAACTTTAACCAAAGTGTCAAAGAACTCCAAGTCGTCTGGCCACTGGGAATTTAAATCTGGCTCAAACAGCATAGTCATGTCTTCTTTAAGTGGATGTGCAGCCACACGGCACTCAACAGGGATGCGACTTTGTTTCGGTACAGTGATACAGTCTCTCTTGGTTCTAACTTTAAACTCATCCACTGTATCTGCGCTGACAGCCTGAATAAAAGCTTTCACCTTGTTTCTTTTGAGACTGGGGAATGCTTTTCTCACTGTACTGTACACTTTAGCCTTTTCAGTCTTATTCAGGAGGTATTCAATGACATTGTAACCTATAATGGGGTATGACAAGGAACAACCTTTCTTTACCAGCATGGGGATGATCATTTTCGCAGGTGGTTCAGCTCCGGAAATGAGTTGAAAAGTCGTCTCAATCCACCCGAGGTACGGAATGCTGGTCCCATTGGCTGCAGTTAAACTTAGTTGAGTTGAGTCCATGATCTCTGCAACATCTCTCAACTTGACGTGTGGCAAAAGGTCTTCTTTCCATCTCTCATCGATAACTGACACTTGTGAGCCTGAATCCCACAGAGCCTGGAGTCTGTGGCCATCCAGGAGACACTCGACCAGACACTGTCTGCCCACCAGAGACGTGACTTTGTGAGTGGTGTTCACCTGGGCTGGTGGCAATGGAATGTGGACAGTTCTCTTTTCATTGTCTGTCTTTAACTCAGTGCAGTGTCTCTTGTGTTCATTCCAGTGTTGCTTCTGGCATGTTCTTGAGCAATAAAGTGTCTTTTTGCATGTTGAACACTGCTGCAGATTATTATTTGGATGCTCTTGTTTACAGTTGGCACATTGTTGGGACTTGTGGTGGGCGATGGTTAACACTCGTCCCTCGGTGGTAACCATTGTCTGTTTAAATGTCCCTCTTGTTGTTGTCTCATACCTCTGTTTCTGCATCCCGCTTTAAAGTGTTCTCCACTTCCACAGTTGAAGCAGTGTGTACAGCGCTCGCTGGCTCTGGTTTGCTGGCAGGCGTGGCATCTCCTCTCTGGACGACTTTGGTAGTGCTGCGCTGGATACTGAGGGGGTGGTGGCCTTTGGCGGGGGTCCTGATAGTTGTAAAACTGCATCTGTGGGTCTCTGTTATACTGCATAACTGGTGGAGGGGCATATGACTGAAGACTGGTCACTGGCTGCTGTAGTGTCTCTTTAATTTGCGCTATCTCTGCACTTAGACCTTTAAGGGATGCTACACCTGCCTTAAGCTCTGCTAGTTCAGTAAACAACTCAGAGGGTATTTTAGTTTTGACCTCTTTAACTGGATTCTTGACAGGTGCTATGTCCTCTAACTGAACTGCACTCACACTTGTAGCTGACTGTGAGGCTAAACACCTTTTCTTGTTCTTCCTCTCTGTCTCATTCGCACAAGCCATATTTACCCTCTCTAACAAGAGCTCATCCGGAGTCTCAGGGTCTAACAGGAGTGGTTGCATATCTATCCTGACACTGTCACTCTGAAATCCTGTAAGAATTGTGTGCAAGCACATACGTTGAACAAGAACTGGGTCATATTTAAGCCCTGACTCTGACTCTTGTGAAGCAAACAATACCTTCTGTTTTAAATCTAGGACTCTCATAAGGAAACTCTGTGCAGTCTCTTTAGGGTTCTGTACCTCTGAAGCAAGTTGTTTGTAGAGTTCGGTGGCACTCTTCTCTTGGAAATGTGAGCGGAGAATGCGGCGTAGGGTTGGCAAAGTAAGCTGGACTTTTCCCTCAAGGTAGCTGCGTAGTTGTAGGCCTGGCAGAATAGCTCTAATGACAGAATCTACAATGTCCAGCTCTGAGTAGCCCCTGCTCAGTCCATTTTCAATCTGGTGAGCAAGACTGGAAAATGTCAGTTTATCCTTTTGGCCAGGTTCGCCTATTTGTCCTGATATTTTAAAGTCCTTTTGCCAGTAGGGGGTTGGTTGCTTGTGATCAGGTGCACTACTCACAGGGTGGCTACTTGTTTGTGACTGGAGTTGAGCCGCTGTATTGTTTACCATCTTAGCTGTCTCTATTACCAGTGAAGTAGCAGTTGGTTGGTCGGTGTGCCCTGAATCACCTCTCCCATCTGCATTTAGTTCTGGTGTATCATTTTCAACTTTTATTATTTCAGCAATCTTGTCATTCAACAACAGTAGTTCTGACATTCCTTGGTCCTGAAATTCTTCAATTTCGTCTCTTTCAATGTGCATCTGGATGTGGGTCAGCAGAGACAAGCGTGTTCTTGTGCTGGCCTTTATTCTGTCCGCTATACCCAAAAACTCACAGATGGATACTAACTGGTCTTTGGGCAGGGTGTGCACTTCACGCACAACTTGATCTTGTAGTTGTTCCAGCATCGACATTGTGGCAGTAGACAGGAGGATCTTTTGCAGGTGCAGGTGACGCTGAGCTGTATGGTCTTTGCAGCTCCTGATGAACTCTGGTTGGCCTCAGGACACGTAGACTGGAACACAGCTGCCAGCTCTCCTTTACAACATCTTCCTCGCTGCAATCTGCCTGGGTTGTATGGGGGGATTTAGCTGGTTTAGGCTAGGCGCACAGGCTGTGTACACCGGGCATCTAAGCAGCTATCCCAGCGGTGCCTCCAAATGTTGCACCCCTGAACACAGGGAGAAAGAATCACGAGAGTGATTTAACAGGTGTTTCTCTCATGCAGGAGTTTATTGCAATCGGCATTAATTGAACATCACTGTACAAACACATGTTTGCGGCATTAGTATATAATGGCGGAGCGCAAGTTCACATGTACAGAAAACGTGTCATCTCAAAATACAAAAAATAAAATAGCTTCAGCTTAATTTGTCATGTTGGATCAACTGTAAAACGTCTCAACAATATATATAACACAACAAAACAACATTAGCAACCTTTACCTGAACACAGGGAGAAAGAATCACGAGAGTGATTTAACAGGTGTTTCTCTCATGCAGGAGTTTATTGCAATGAGGAAAACAGCGCGAAAATCCCTGGTGGTGGATAACAGGCATTACCAGTCGATATCGACAAACTGATTCAGGCTTTCTGATGAACGCATCAGAGATAGTTAAAACCAAATTATTGTTTTTTTAAACCCCTGTAAATGTATCTTCATTGCAAACCTTTTTTAAACTGTTTTTAAGCATGAACTCACTTTATGAATTTAATAACATATAGTTCCATTCACACTTATCACACACACACACTAGAGACGGCTAAGTACACACATCCTTCATTCAAGTACGTTTACATTAGGGTGAAGTGCCTTGCCTAAGGTCATTTTGGCACAGCTGGAGTTTGAACCAAGGACTTTTTCTGATTACTAGAAGTCCTACCTGCGTGTCCAGTCACAAGGTCCAGGTCATCGTAGGAGTGCAGGAAGGAGAAGTTCTCTTCCTGGACGCAGCGACTCACCGCGCTCAGGAGACAGGAAGTGGGCACCCTCTCCACCGCCACGCCCAAACTCTGCAAGGAAACCCGGGGATGGTTACCGTGGTTACGCCACGTTTGATAGATCCCTCAGTCTGACCTGTCAGAGAGAGGGGCGGAGTCTGACCTGTATGAGGGTGGATCTGGAGAGAGAGGCGGAGTCTGACCTGTAGGAGGGTGGATCTGGAGAGAGAGGGGCGGAGTCTGACCTGTATGAGGGTGGATCTGGAGAGAGGGGCGGAGTCTGACCTGTATGAGGGTGGATCTGGAGAGAGAGGGGCGGATTCTGACCTGTATGAGGGTGGATCTGGAGAGAGGGGCGGAGTCTGGCATCACCACCTTCCCTGGTTGCCATAGTGTTTGGAGGCGTATGCAAATGACTTCCCATAATTCCAGCTGACATGGTGACAAATCTGCCCCCTGGTGGCCGTCTGGCAAACTGATTGGCCACTCCTCTGATCTTGAAAGAGCCTGTCAATCAAAAAGCATTTCTTTTTAATACAGCAAGCTGTGACTGTAACTTTCTTTAGACGTGTGATTCCGTCTGGATCTGACCGGTTCTTTGCAGGTTCTCCCAGCTTGATGTGAGCCTGGCAGGGAGAGGGAGGGGGAGGGAGGTCTGGGGACCAGGGATCATGGAGTGTGGAGGACTCCGAGGGGCTGGACATCACTGTCTGCCTGGCCTCAAGAAGCTGCTGCAGGGTGAGCTCTTCCACTGACATGCTGGGGGGAGAGGAGGGGAGGGAGGGGAGGGGAGGAGGGGGGAGGAGGGGAGGGAGGAGAGGGGAGGGAGAGGGGAGGGAGAGAGGGAGGGGGGGAGGAGGGGAGGGAGGGAGAGGGGAGGGGAGGGGGAGGTAAATGATCTGATGTGCAAAAGTCATGACTCAGTCTGTCCCTTTAACAACATCGTTCACCAGATTATTCAGTCTGAGCCTGGAACATTCAGCCCAATAGAATGTGACGTGAGTTAAGTGTGAGTAACTTAGTTAAGCGTGTGTAACTGTATAACAAGGTCACGTGATGACACACCTGGTCAACCCTGAAGCCTCATAAACCTGCAGCAGTATGACAACGTTAATGAACATAACAACATTTTAAAAAAGTAGACCTACTGCAAGTTTACAAGTTGTGATATAGATTATTGTCTTGACTGTGCATTTCAATTTAACCGTATTCACCTATGTTTTACGTAAACTATAATGCATTTGGTAACACATTATGTCCACTTACCTTCCAGTTGTTGCTTATTTTATCACAGTGTTACAGTGACTGAGGCACGACAACAACACAAGCCGGAAACAAGTACATTGGGACTTGTTTCCCATCGAACATTATGTCTGAACGGACCAGGGTAACATGGCTGCTTGTGTCTGTAATAGTGGATCCTTATTATATCACATGTTGGAGAAACATTAGATAATGTTCATATATTAATAGTTAAAAACTTGGGATAATATGGGTGTTTTACGACACGTGGTGTGCGCGATGTCAGGAGGGGTGGACAGTTCTGTCACAGCGCTGATTCTGAAGAGGAAAGGTAGAAAAACGCACAAAAACACACAGTTTAAACTTATAACAGCATGTTCTGATTTATAACATGACACTGTTAACATGTTCTGATCTATATAACATGACACCGTCATATCTGAATGTGTGTTCAGTAATGAGTGTTGTCATTCTCAGGTTACAATGTCACCGGGGTGTTCATGAAGAATTGGGACTCTTTAGATGAGAAGGGTGTCTGCACCTCGGAGAAGGACTGTGAGGATGCCTATAAGGTGTGTCAGAGTCTGGATATACCTTTCCACCAGGTGTCCTATGTTAAAGAATACTGGCACCACGTGTTTAGGTGAGTTCAAAGCTACACACTAACTAACTGACTCCTCCTTTTATCCAAAGCGACTTACAGTAAGTACAGGGACATTCTCCCTGAGGCAAGTAGGGTGAAGTGCCTTGCCCAAGGACACAACGTCACATAGCCACAGCCGGGGCTCGATCTCACAACCTTCCGATCATGAGGCCAACGCCTTAACCCGTGAGCTATCTGACTCCCCTGCTGTTTATCTCAGTCAGGTATTTATTATGGTTAGGGTTTTTCCCACCGCTCTGAACGTCTCTGTCCTTTTCAGCAAACTGTTGAAGGAATATGAACAAGGACGGACTCCTAATCCAGACATCCTCTGTAACAAACACATCAAGTTCAACCACTTCTTCCAGTACGCCATCGACAAGCTGGGTTTGTAGTGAAGGATTTAATGTCACACACTCACTAAACACACACTTTCACTAAACACACACTCACTAAACACAGCATTCCCCTCAGATATCCATGGAGATGTCTGTTAACAAACTTTTAGACCCTTAAACATCCTTAAGAAGGCAATCCAAGTTAGAAACAGTTGATATTACTCTCCTAAGATTCAGTTTGTCGTTTGGTATCCAGGCGCTGACGCCATGGCGACGGGTCACTATGCCAGGACGTCGCAGGAAGATGAGGAGGTGTTCCAGCAGAAACGCACGGCCCCGCCCACAACGCTCTTCAGAGATCGCTTCGAGATCAGTCGACGTAAGACCAGAGCGTGTCATTTCCTGTTCCTGTTTTCTCCCCCTCCCCCCTCCCCCCCCCCCCTCCTCCTCCCCCACATCTCTTAATGTTCTAAAGCTTCTGCAGACACCCATCCTGATATATCCCACCTGTGTTCTTCCTCGCACGCCTCCATACGGAACCCCGCGGTGGTTTCCACGGCAGCGTGAAGCTGCACAGGGGCGGACCTTGTGAAGGACCAAACCTTC
>CM059335.1:5963599-6039072 GCA_030340685.1 Protosalanx chinensis | reverse complement strand
CAGTCTGGGAACAGGAAAAGGGGAAATTAAAGTAATTTAAATGCAGATGATTGTTTGCCTCTATCATTCTATCCATCTCTCCATCTTGAGGAGGAGGAAGAGGAGGGTGAGGAGGGTGAGAAGGGAGATGAGAGAACTTCAATGGAGTTCAGTAGTGCTGAAATGAAACTGTAACTGTGTCACCTCTCAATCACACGGCCTATATTCCTGCAAGACGACCCGGAGGACAGGGACACGCGTGTGTGTGCTGTGTGTGCGTGGTCGCGTGTGTGTGTGCGTGCGTGCGTGTGTGCGTGTGTGTGTCCATTGTTTCTCCATCTGTTCTGCTCTACTGCTGACCTCGTCTGTTTTACCCACAATGCCCCCTGTTTACCCATGCTGCCCTTGGGCCTTTTACTGGGTTGATGACATGGACTGGTTCCACTGGGGGGCACACGCACACACACACGCACAATACTAACACACACTAACACACACACACACACACCTAACACACACCACACCCAGTGACATATTTACCTTGCTTCAGGGAAGGAGGAAGACACACTTCCTGTGTTGTGAAACCTCGGTGTTGATGGAGTTGTAGTTTATTAAAGCTGCTTCCTGTTCCCTACTTCCTGGTCAGGCATGAGGTTACAGCAGCACAGATGACTGGAGCTGTTCCTGTGAGACGACAACACACACTCTGATGTGTGTGTGTGTGTGTGTGTGTGTGTATAGATGTGTACATTTGTGTGTGGTTCTTCTGTGGCTCTAGAAGGCTGATTCTTTGATCAGAGCTGAGGAGAGATAATCTTAAATCTCTCGTTCTCTCCCTCTTTTTGTCCCTCCCTCCCTCCATCTCTCTCCCCCTTCTGTCATTCACAGGCCTGTGCAGGAATGGAATCATAATGAGCCTCTAAACAAGCTGAACTGTCACTCACACACTCTCTCTCACACACACACACACACACACACACTCCTGTCCTATGTGAACCAGGAACTCTCCCCAGGTTACCTAACCACAAGGAGCAGTATTATTGTGATCGGATTTGAACTTTTAATTCAGTTTGGACACAACAGCCACCAAACACAGTCAGGTTTAACAACAGGAATTCTGGAGGGGGAACTGTCTCTGTGGATGGGAGTTGTAGTCCATTCAAAATGGAACTACAGGAGTTCTAGAACATTCAGCTGAGAGACAGTTGAGAAGTTCTAGAAGTGCTGACTGGCTTCATCGCTGTGGCCGACCTATGGGGTGTTGTCACATCCTGCTCTGATATAACCTTGTCACCAGGAAGTGATCTCACTTCCTGTTTAGCTAGAAAGGGACTCTGAGAAGAAAGCACTGCCTGTCCCCTCCTCTCACCTCCTCCCCTCTCTTCTCCTCTCCCCCCTCTTCTCCTCTTCCCTCTCCTCCTTTCATCCTCCTCCTCTCCTCTCCCCTCCTCCTATTCTCTCTCCTCCTCCTCTCCTGTAGAAGTGTGTGTGTGTGTGTGTGTGAGCTATTGAAGAAATGAGAAGTGAAACAGAGGCCAGGCTGATTGTGGGTGGCCACAGCTTTCTCTTTGTGTGTTTGTGTCTCTCTCTCTCTCTGTGTGTTAGTGCTGGTTTACGCCTACACATGAGTATTTGTGTGTGTGTGTGGTTGTTTGTGTTAGTGGTTGTGTGTCCTCAGAAAGAAAAAAAACTAAAGCGAAGAAGGATGATAAATCACACCATGTAAATCCCCCCCACACACACGCACACACACATACACACATATAGTCCCCCCCCCACACACACACAGTTCAACGTATGTGTTGGCTTGGTGTGTGTATAGTCTGGAGTGTGTTGCGTGCAGGTGTGTGTATGCAGCTGACTGCAGTATAACCACCAGGAGAGACCTGTCTGTCTGCCTGTCTGTCTGTGTGTTTCCAGGGTAACGGACTGGATCCTGTCTAACCTGTCTGTCTGTGTGTTTCCAGGGTAACAGAGGAACAGCAGGATGCGTGAATACAAGCTGGTGGTCTGGGATCAGGAGGGGTGGGCAAGTCTGCACTGGTAAGAACACAGAGAGAGAGAGAGACTGAGAGACATAGAGAGAGAGTGAGAGAGAGAGAGAGAGAGAGAGAGAAAGAGAGAGAGTGAGAGAGAGAGAGTGAGAGAGAGAGACAGAGAGTGTCTGTTTAGATCTCCCTGTTTCTCTCGGTGTTTCTCATCATATCACCACCTCTCTCCATCATTGTCTCCCTCAATCTTTCTCTCTCTCTCTCTCTCTCTCTCTTTCTCCCTCCCTCTCTCTTCTCTCTCTGTCTCCCTCCATCCGTCTATTTCTCCCTGTGTCCCTCCATCATCTGTCCCCACAGAACTGTGAGGGAGATGAGAGCTTAGGCAGACATCATCTGATTGTAGGCCAGAACACCAGTCTGTTTACACACAAGGCCCCACACACACACACACACACTCACATAGAGATGTATACATGACCCAGTGTGCATAGCTAGAGTTGGAAAGATGACTATAGCCTGTTAACTGGTCCATGTGTTCTGAGTGTGTGTGTGTGTGTGTGTGTGTGTGTGTGAGCGTATGATGCAAGCAACTCCAGGCTTGTTCCAAATCTAAAGTGGACTTCAGCACCATAGACGACAACAATGATCTGATTGACTATATTCAGTGTACCTTCTTTAAATGTATTTTCTCTCTGACCTATCTTCTATGGGGAGGCTTTCTTTCACTACATAGAGTATTGTACTCTGGGTGTAATTAGGTCACAATAACTATGGGCTTTACAAGGCAGTAAAAAGGTCCCACACACACACACACACACACACAGAGATTAGGTTGGTTGAGGGCAGTTCTATGGGCATATGTGAAGCCCTTTGTGACATTGCTTGTAAAAAGGGCTATACAAATAAATGTTGATTTGATGCACTCACATGCGCACACACACAGACAGAGCTGTCTCTCTCTCTCTCTCTCTCTCTTCCTTCCATTCTTCCCTCTTTCTTCCTTCCTCCTCTTCTTGCTCTTGAAAGTTTTGTTTTTGTTTTGTTGTTGGGTCTTGGCGTGTGTGTGTGTGAGACACTCATGGATGTGTGGGTGTTTGTGTGTGTGTGTGTCTAAGAGTGTGAGTCACTGTAATGAGCTGTATTTCAGATCTGTAGCACAAAAGACATGCATGAATAAAACCCTCCAGTATAATATGTAATCCTATTTCTTTCTCTCTCTCTCTCTCTCTCACTCTCTCCCTCTCTCTCTCTCCACAGACAGTTCAGTTTGTCCAGGGAATTTTTGTGAAAAATACGACCCAACAATAGAAGACTCCTACAGAAAGGTGAGCCTCTTCTCCCCCCCCCCCACCCCCTCCCCTCCTCTCCTCCTGTAAGGAACAGGAAATAAGCTCTGAATGCAGTGCAACTACATATCCCATCATTCGTCAGTCTTCTGTATTTAGAGAAGGGAGGTTGGATGATGATGCGTATCATATAATGATTCTCTCTTCTTCTCTCTCGGTCTCTCTCTTCTTCTCTTTCTCTCTGTCTCTCTCTTCTTCAGCAAGTGGAGGTGGATGGCAGCAGTGCATGTTAGAGATTCTGGACACTGCAGGAACGGTAAGACAGGGAGGGTGTGTGTGTGTGCGTGCACGTGCACGTGTGTAAGAGAGACAGAGGAAGGGAGTTTTCCTTCCTCTCCTGACAGACCTGTTACTCTGACCTACACACACACAACTAGTTAACAGATGGTCAGTGGGGCTTGGGCTCTCTAGTTTGTACACAGCTAGCATGAGACAGTTTCCTTGTAAACACTAACACACACACACACACTCACAAAGGAACTAAAACTCACACACTCGCACTTACTCCTCACTCACACACACTCACACAGCTCACAAACAAACTGCCATTAACCAGGGTCACTGTTTGATCAACACTCTCTCTCTCTCTCTCTTCCCTTTCCTCGCTCTCTCTTCTCTCTATTTCTCTCTCTCTCCCCCACCCCTCTCTCTCTCTCTCTCTCTTCCCTCTCCTCGCTCTCTCCTCTCTCTATCTCTCTCCCTCTCACTCTCCTCTCTCTCTCTTCCCTCTCTCCTCTCTCTATCTCCCCTCTCTCTCTCTCTCTCTCTCTTCCCTCTCCTCGCTCTCTCCTCTCTCTATCTCTCTCCCTCTCTCTCTCTCCTCTCTCTCTCTTCCCTCTCTCCTCTCTCTATCTCCCCTCTCTCTCTCTCTCTCTCTCTCTCTCCACTCTCTTCCCCTCTCTCTCTCTCTCTGTTGCCCCTGGTGACTGTGTGTCGCCCACCTAATGGTCTGTGAGCTCAGGGTGCACCTTAACAACCTGCCAACACACACACACACACACACACTTAGTATGTAGTCATGTAGCAGACACTCTTATCCAGAGTACAGCGACATTCCCCCCTGAGGAAAGTAGGGTGAAGGGCCTTGTCCAAGAACACAATGTAATTTGCCACGACTCGGAATTGAACCGTTAACGTTCTGATTACTAGCCTGATCCTACATGCACACACCTATGTATACAACATCTGTTTGCGTGTGTAGGTTTGTGATTGAGTGGTGTGTGTGTTAGTGTGTTAGTGTGTTTAGTTTTTAGTGTGTTAAATGTGCTTCATCTATTTTCAGTAGATTACAAGGAAAGTTCTGGATGGACTTCAACAAATCACCAAAGCAACAGTCCAGTAATGATAACATCTCTTTGTTCGCCCTCCCACACTCTCTCTCTCTTATTACCTGTTTTCTCTCCTCCTCTGCTCTACCTCCCTCTCTCTCTTTCTCTCTCTCTCTCCTTCTTTAATTCCTCACTTGCTGCCTACTTCACCCGTTCACTTCCTCCCTCTCTTCCTTTTGATCTCACTCTCCTCCATTTCTCCCTCATTCTCTTCCCTCACTCTCTCCCTCTTCTTTTCTATCCTTCCTTTCCACCCACCTCTCCCTCCCCTCCCTCCCTCCCTCCCTCCTCAGGAACAATCACAGCGATGCGAGACCTTTACATGAAGAACGGTCAGGGTTTTGCTCTGGTCTACTCCATCACAGCACAGTCCACCTTCAACGACCTGCAAGACCTTCGGGAGCAGATCCTCCGAGTCAAAGACACAGACGACGTGAGACACAACACACACACACACACACACACACACTGAAAGGTCTCTCCTCCTAACAGACCTGGTCTAGTTCCTCACTAAGGGGCGGGCAATGATAGAACATGTTATGTACTTAACACCTTGAACACTGGCCAACTCAGGAAATAGTCACTCTGTGTGTTTAAAAAGGAAGAGGGAGTGTCCTGTGCCTGTGACCAGGTCTATTTCTGTTCTTATCAGTTGTAGAGTCGATCTTACACCAATCCTCCTTTCAATCTCTTATCTCTTTTAATCTCTCTCTCTCCTTCTGTCTGTCCCTCTCTCTCTCCTTCTGTGTCTCTATCTCCTTCTCTCTTTCTGCGTCTCTGTATTAAACTCCAGGTTTATGTAACCAGTGTGGAGAAAAGAACCTACACTTAAATATAGACGCTCACGCACATGTAGAGGACACTTCAGCTGCAGAGATGTGTGAATAAAGAGAGTAGAATTAGAACATCATGTCATCTCCCTCTCTTCCTCTTCCTCTCTTCCTCTTTCTCTCCTTCTCTCTCTCTTCCTCTTCCTCTCCTTCTCTCCTCTCTTCCTCTTCCTCACTTCCTCTCTCCATCTCTCTCCTCTCTGTAACGCTCTTCCTCCTTGTTTGTCCCCACCTCCAGGTTCCGATGATCCTAGTGGGGAACAAGTGTGACCTGGAGGAGGAGCGTGTGGTGGGGAGGAACAGGGGCAGAACCTGGCCCGCCAGTGGAACAGCTGTGCCTTCCTGGAGTCCTCCGCCAAGTCCAAGATCAACGTCAATGAGGTGTGTGGAACACCTGTAGAACACAGTCGAACACAGTCCAGTAGAACACACATTATTAACATGTATTCTGTCTTTTGTATTGTATTTTTCACTGAAACCTTTTCAACCGTTTATTTTTATTTTATTAGTCTGGTATTTCCTGTTATTTTGGCGTTCTCTGTGGTGCTGAGACAGTCGTTCTAGAATGCACAGTCATGTTCCTTCTAGAACCCTTTCAGAAGCTTCCTGGGTGCTGCTGGCACTAAAGGAGCAGTGCTGACAGGAAGCAGCGCTCAGCACTTCCTGTGTGTGTCGTGCAGCAGCAGCAGTCCTGTCTGAATGTTCTGGGACCTGGGATGATGCTCTTTATTTGATTGGCCCAAGAGAAAACATATTGATCTTTTCTGTGGCGCTGTTTTAGTGTTAGAGCTGAGACAACGCTCTGTCTCACTGTAGGAGTGTGTGTGTGTATATCTAATGTCTCTCCCTCCCTCTCGCTCCTCCCTTCCCTTTTCCCTCCCACTCTCCCCCCTCTCTCTCAGATCTTCTATGACTTGGTCAGACAAATCAACAGGAAAACTCCAGTACCTGGGAAACCTCGCAAAAAGTCCAACTGTCAGCTGCTCTAATGCTCTGCTGCCCTCCTCTGGAGCCAGGTGAGGGGGGAGGGAGGGGAGAGGGGGGTAGGGAGAGGGGGGGAGGGAGAGGGATAATAACATTAGTCCAGAGTTGCGTAACTTTTCTCTCCTCCCTGTCAGGTCTGATAGCTGCTGTCTCCCAGTAGTGCCAGCATTCCAACGTTACTAAAACATCTAAACATCGAATGGACATTCCTGTCTGGTGATGCCCCTTTAACAACCCACTAACAACCAACCAAGACCAACCAACCAACCCACCGACGACCAACCAATCACCAACCAACCCACCGACAAACAAACAACTGGAAACCAATTGAAAACCAACCAATAACCAACAGAAACCATCAAACAACCAAAAATCAACCAAGGAAAGATAAACTCCTGGACTTCTTCAACACAACCTTGACCTTTCCTCTGCGTGGCGACAAAGATTTTTATGTATAAATATAGAATTATATATAAACTATATAATTTATATATATATATATATATATATATATATATATATTCTAACTGTATGCAACAGAAACAGAATAAACAAAAAAATAAATAACACGCTTTAGGTTTCTGAACCGAAGCTAAACCCCATCTTCTAACCTGTACACCCGGTTGTTAATCGCTATCGGTAACCACGGGTTGCCGCGGTAACCGGCGGTTGTTGTGTGATTAGCAAGACTGTGCACGTTGCCATGGTGAGTACTTTAGGAGAAGTTCTCCCAGAGCTTCTGCCCACGTAAACGCTTCTGCTAAGTTCAACTTTATTTTCCTATTAAAACAAAATGACATATATATATATATTAATTCTGTCGTTCTTACTTTCAGTCTTTCTTTTTTGTGGGGGGGAGGGTAGGAAGGGGGGGGGGTTGTTGTTAAAAAAGACGAGATGTTTCTCTCTGGAAACGCTTCACTGCAACTGATGTTGAGTTTGTGTTCAGGGCCTGTGGATGATGATGATGATGATGATGATGATGATGTTCTGGAGAAAAAAAAATACAAAAAACTTCTAATGTTTTGGTTTTGTTTTGGTTTCTATCTTAAGATGTTGCCTTTGTTTATGTGTTGATTTATATATTTTTTTTTTTTTGTCTGTATCGAGAATCTGGAGAATCTATACTGAAACATCAAATAATTGTGTCTAGTTGTTAAACCTGGACCTGTTCTGGTCCTGGTTCTGGTTCTGGTCCTAGTCCAGGTTCTGGGTCTTGTTTCTGGTCCTAGTTCTGGTTCTGGTCCTAGTTCTGGTTCTGGTCTTGGGTCTGGTCCTGGTCCTAGTCCTGGTTCTAGTCCTGGTTCTGGTCCTGGGTCTGGTCCTAGTCCTGGTTCTGGTCCTAGTCCTGGTTCTGGTCCTGGTCTGCGTTCTGTAGCATTTATACTGTGGAGTCTTCAGGGGTTCTGAATAGAGGTGGAGGGGGGAGGGGGGACCAAAATATTTCAATTGGCTAGTCTGCCTCAGAGGGGAGGGGTCAGACCAACCTGACCTCTTTTATAAAAAATTAAAGAACTGAATTCAAGTCTGCTATTGGTGGGTTGGTCTGACTGGCGTTCAAACTGGCCAATGCCCTCCCACAGAACCTCTGACACACAAACAGGAAGTATAGATTTTTAACAAGAGTTTTTAAAATACAAGAAACAAAACAACAAAAAAACAGAACCACTGGTGATGTGATTTCATCCACACTTCGGTTGCTGTCAATTCTCACTGTACCCCCTCCCTCCCTCCCCCTCCCTTCCACCACATCTCTCCCTCCTCCCTCCCTCCCCCCTCCCTTCCCCTCCATCCCTCCCTCCTCCATGACTGGTGAATCATCTGTTGTATTCTCGGCAGCAGGGATTGAAACCAAGCTTGGATGCTGTCAGTAAAGAGCCTTGCCTATTAGTGACTGTTTCACATGTGTAAACTTGCTTCCTATTGGCCCACTCCATGTGGGCGTGTCTGTTGTGAATGTTGTGGGGAAGGAGGGGAAGGGGGGGGGAGATAAACAGAATCCCAGATAAATGCAGCTACTAGATGACACAGTTGTAGAGAGGGAAGGATGTTGCTTGTAACAGAATAATGTTGCGCTTTGATAACCACTCACCCAGTGTATGTGTGTGTTTCCGTCAGTGTGTGTGTATGTGTGTGTGTGTGTGTGTGTGTGCATGTTATTGAGTGTATGTTCCCGCCCAGAGCCACAGTATTGGAAATGCAACATTATCTGCTTGGGGGTCATGTGTGGGGTAATGGGGGGGGGGGGGGGGGGGTCATGTGTGGGGTGGCCAAATGTAAACTAAAAGCCTTAATTGAAGTGGTCAGTTTTGTACATCAAAGCTTCTGGAGTTCCAATAAACAGGATTGCCATGCGAGGGGTCGCCATGACGACAGTCCACCATAGTGAAGCTGTGTCTGTCTTTATTTTCTACTGTCATGTCATCCAAGCCCCTCCTCTTCCTCCTAGACCCAGGACAGGAAGTCAGTTTGCTGGGCCTTATGTTCAACACTGGAGGCCCCCTGGTGGTGCTTTAGTTCACTACATGCTGTTTGAGAGGCTATAGAATGTTATTGTAATTTTAAAGGCTAATATTTTGTTAAAGGCTCACAAACTCACACTCATCACACACACACACACACACACACACAAATACCTCCCATAGATCTGTGAGTTCAGCTATTCTGGGCCTGTAGGAAACGCTGAGATGGAATACTAGACTTCCTGTCTCTAAACTAGGAAACGAAACCGCCACATCTCTCTGTCTCTCTCCCAAAATAATATTATGATGCGTATAACAATGTTTTTTTAAAGACATTAAAGATTAAATTGGATAGATCTGACACGGCTGACGTCTAATCTTGCGTTGGCGGAACCTAGTGTATAGGTCATGTTTCCGGACGGGGCCGGTTTTGTGTTGCACGACATACAGTAGCCCAAACTAATCAAAATAATTACTTTTACAGTTTGAAACCGTCGGCATTGCGAATGTTGTTTATCACCTTATTTTACTTCAATTGAGTAACTCTACGGTCTTGATCGGTTTGAAGTAATGTTGCGCGTTTGAGAGTTCAGGTACATTTTTTATCGAAGTTTCTTAGATTGATTATTCTTCCTTCTGTAGCGGGAACCAAAGCGGAAGTCTGAAGCGCGAGACGGAGAGCTAAGCAGCGCGAGATAGCAGCGCGAGCTAGCCTTCAAACTTCTAACCGCTGACTTCAAATATCCCCAATTTGGCCATGGATTGGTAAATCGTTTTTAACCCGTTCAAATCAAACCACAATAAACCGTTTGAATAGAATGCAAAATGCAATATATGCCAATTAAGACAGTTGAACTTGTTTGATGTGTTTGTCAACAGGGGCCAAGATGAGCTGATGTCCCCTGTGGTCCACGAGACCGAGGTGACCCGCGCGGCCCGGAGGAGAAGTTCCAAGAAGGTGTTCTGTATCCTTGATGTGTGTGTGTGTGTGTGTGTAGCAGCTAATGTATTTCGATCATACTGAGTATGGCCGGTGATGAAGGTTACCAGGGTAACCAGACTAGCGTCCTTAACCGGCGCTGCCTCAGTTCCCTCCCCGCGTGATGGAAGCCCGGTGTCCGCCGCTACACCTGCACGCGCTCTACTGAGACACACACCAGGCTCGCTCCTTAAACAAACATGTGAGACACTTCCTTCTATCTCTCTGTTTCAGTCTCAGTGTTCCTCTGTCTGCCTCTCTTCCTCCACCTCTGCCCCTCTCCCTGCCTCCATCCTGTTTCTCCGAGGCAGGGTAGATGCAGGACTGAAGGCAGGGTAGAGGCAGGGCTGAAGCTAATGTGAGATGTCTTGTTCCAGTCACTCCCAAGAGTTCAGTGAGGAACCCTGATGTGTCGGCCATCTTGAGGACAGGGGGGAGGACCCCCCGCTTCACACACACCCCCAGACCCTCCCTGGGAAACATGAGTATGGTGAGCTGCAGTGTGTGTGTGTGTGTGTGTGTGAGTGTGTGAGACTAGAGAGTGAGTCTAAAGTATAACTTGGAGCCTGAAAACGTGTGTGTGTCTGTGTGTGTGTGTCTGTATGTGTGTGTGTCCCTGTAGAACCTGGATGACAGTGATTGGTCCAGCAGTCTGTTTCCATCTCCCCGAGGTCTGGGAGACTCCAGCTTTACTGAGGAGCTGAACAACAGCTCTGTGATGATGAAGGACGAAGACCCCGGAGAGCCTGGTAGGAACGCACACTAACACACACACTCACACACACTAACACACACACTCACACACAGTAACACACACACTCACACACACTCTCCCAGTCTGCAGTCTAACACCAGTTCTCTCTCAGCCTCTGTCAGCCTGTTCCCAGAGTTCCTTGCTGCGTATCTCAAACACTCGTCCAGCGCCGTGTTCGACCTGCTGGAGGAATATGAGAGTCTGTGTCAGGACAAGGTGAGGAGGGGGGGGGGGAGAAGGGGGGGGGGGGGGGGGGGGGGGGGGGGGGGGGAGAAGGGGGGGGGGGGGGGGAGCAGGCATCACCTGCTGTGTTATTTGGTCCTGATGCTGTGTGTGTACCTGTGTGTGTGTGTTTCTGTGTATGTGTGTACCTGTGTGTGTGTTCCTGTGTGTGTGTGTGTTTCTGTGTGTGTACCTGTGTGTGTACCTGTGTGTGTACCCGTATGTGTTCCTGTGTGTGTGTGTGTCAGGTGGGCACGCTGGAGAGGCTGGTGTTGCGAGCTGCTCCTGGTCAGAGGAGCTCCTGTAAGACAGCTGGTCTGAAGTGGCTCCTGCAGCAGGAGATGGTGACCTGGAGACTCCTCACCTCCCTCTACAGGTGAGGAGGAGGCGCTGCAGGAGGGGAGGAGAGGAGGGAGGGAGGCGGGGGGGGGGGGGGGTGGAGGGAGGGACCCTGGTCTGACTCAGTCTCATCTGTCTACAGAGACCGTGTCCAGTCTGCGCTGGAAGATGACATCATGATGGATGTGGCTGTGAGTGGATCCTGCTCTGGGGACTGTGTGTGTGTGTAGCTGTGTGTGTGTAGCTGTGTGTGTAGCTGTGTATCTGTGTGTGTAGCTGTGTGTGTGTGTATCTGTGTGTCACTAACCCCTCCCCCCTCCCTCAGACCCCCAGTGAGAGTGAGAAGGTTGTGATGGAGCAGCTCTTCCAGAGAGACTCTGTGGTGCGTCAGAGCCAGGTCAGAACCCCCCCCCCCCCCCCTCACTCACATGGTACAGTCCAGATAAACGTCACCCCCCCACACTCACATGGTTCAGTCCATTCTGGCCTAGTACAGCGATCATGTGATTCATTATGTTATTGTCCCTCCCCCTCCTGTCTAGCTGGTTGTTGATTGGCTAGAGAGCATTGCCAAGGATGACATTGGAGACTTCGCTGACAACATAGAGTACTATGCCAAGTCTGTCTACTGGTGAGCACACACTCTCTCTCACACACACACACAGCCACACACCCTCACAGACACACACACACACACTTTTATATGTTTAGCCAATTCAGCTGTAAGTTTAGAATTTGGAAAGTGAGCGGTATTGAAAAGGAGGCCAGGTTTCCATGACTACTCAGCACATGGGGACAGGTGGTGGTCATTATGTGATGAATGGAGGGTGGTGATATGATGGGCTGTCCTGTCTCCATGGTGACAGGGAAAACACCCTGCATGCTCTGAAGAAGAGGAGAACATCCAGCGCTGGGTACAACATCCCTCTGGTGACAGAGCTGGTGAGGAGACACACACACACACACACACACACACACACACACACAGCATCCCTCTGGTGACAGTGCTGGTGAGGAGACACACACACACACACACACACAGCATCCCTCTGGTGACAGTGCTGGTGAGGAGACACACACACACACACACAGCATCCCTCTGGTGACAGTGCTGGTGAGGAGACACACACACACACAGCATCCCTCTGGTGACAGAGCTGGTGAGGAGACACACACACACACAGCATCCCTCTGGTGACAGTGCTGGTGAGGAGACACACACACACACACACAGCATCCCTCTGGTGACAGAGCTGGTGAGGAGACACACACACACACACAGCATCCCTCTGGTGACAGTGCTGGTGAGGAGACACACACACACACACACACACAGCATCCCTCTGGTGACAGTGCTGGTGAGGAGACACACACACACACAGCATCCCTCTGGTGACAGTGCTGGTGAGGAGACACACACACACACACACCACACACACACCACACACACACACACACACACACAGCATCCCTCTGGTGACAGTGCTGGTGAGGAGACACACACACACACACACACACACACACAGCATCCCTCTGGTGACAGTGCTGGTGAGGAGACACACACACACCACACACACACCACACACACACACACACAGCATCCCTCTGGTGACAGAGCTGGTGAGGAGACACACACACACACACACACAGCATCCCTCTGGTGACAGTGCTGGTGAGGAGACACACACACACACACACACACAGCATCCCTCTGGTGACAGTGCTGGTGAGGAGACACACACACACCACACACACACACACACACACACACACACACAGCATCCCTCTGGTGACAGTGCTGGTGAGGAGACACACACACACCACACACACACACACACACACACACACAGCATCCCTCTGGTGACAGTGCTGGTGAGGAGACACACACACACACACAGCATCCCTCTGGTGACAGTGCTGGTGAGGAGACACACACACACCACACACACACCACACACACACACACACAGCATCCCTCTGGTGACAGAGCTGGTGAGGAGACACACACACACCACACACACACCACACACACACACACACACACACAGCATCCCTCTGGGGCCAGAGCTGGTGAGGAGACACACACACACACACAGCATCCCTCTGGTGACAGTGCTGGTGAGGAGACACACACACACACACACACAGCATCCCTCTGGTGACAGTGCTGGTGAGGAGACACACACACACCACACACACACACACACAGCATCCCTCTGGTGACAGTGCTGGTGAGGAGACACACACACACACACACACAGCATCCCTCTGGTGACAGTGCTGGTGAGGAGACACACACACACACACACACAGCATCCCTCTGGTGACAGTGCTGGTGAGGAGACACACACACACACACACACAGCATCCCTCTTGTGACAGTGCTGGTGAGGAGACACACACACACACAGAGCATCCCTCTGGTGACAGAGCTGGTGAGGAGACACACACACACACACACTCACACTCTAACTTTCTCTTATACGTGTGTGTGTGTGTGCGCAGGACCCAGACGCCCCTATCAGACAGAAGCGCCCCCTGGCAGACCTGGACAGGGAGGATGAGGCCAGGCTGTTGAAGTATCTGTTCACCCTCATCAGAGCAGGCATGACGGACGAGGTGAGCTGTGCTGCCCCCCTCAGGCCTGGAGGAACCACAACACCATGAACCATGACCTGGTGCACTGCACTGTAGCCACTGCACCAGCCCTTAACCTGTGTGTGTCTGTGTGTGCGTCTCCCTGTGTGTGTCCTGTGTGTGTGCAGGCCCAGAGGTTGTGTAAGCGCTGTGGTCAGGCCTGGAGAGCTGCTACTCTGGAGGGCTGGAAGCTGTACCATGACCCCAACATCAGCTCAGGTCAGTCTGTCTGCCTCTCAGCCTGTCTGTCTGCCTGTCTTGTTGCCTCTGTCTGTCTCTGTCTGCCTCTCTCTCTGCCTGTCTGTCTCCTACCTGTCTCTCCCTCATTGTGTATTTGTCTCTGTGTGTGTGTGTGTGTGTGTGTGTGCAGGTGGTTCCGAGCTGCAGCCAGTAGAGGGGAATCCTCAGAGGTGTGTGTGGAAGGTTTGCTGCTGGAGAATGGCAGAGGAGGTAACACACACACACACACAGTGACACACACACACACAATGACACACACACACACCCTGAAGCACCTCTCTCACAGTAAGATCCCTGCTCTCTCTCCTCCCTCCTCAGGAACAGTTTAACAGATATGAGAGAGCCATCTACGCTGTCCTCAGTGGCAACCTGAAACGGGTAGGACCGCCCCCCTGTGTGTGTGTGTGTAGCTGGTCACTGTGTGTGTGTGTGTGTGTGTGTGTGAAACTGTAACTGTGTGTCCCCTCCTCCAGCTGTTGCCGGTGTGTGAGTCCTGGGAGGACAGTGTGTGGGCGTACCTTCGCGTGCTGGTGGACACTCTGGTGGAGCAGGAGGTGCGCTCCTCAGGCATGGCCCACGATGAGCTGGACTCCCTGCCCAGAGACTACCTGGAGGCCAAGTAGGATCCCCAGTCTAGAGTAGACACCCTGCCCAGGAACACTGGCCCTGGCCTGGATACAGCTGCTTGACTCTCTCCCTCTCTCCTCTGTCTCTCTCTCAGCTGGAGTCTAGAGAAGGTGTTTGAGGAACTGAAGGCCACCGAATCCAAGGTGTGTGTCGACGTTGAACCTCTGTCAACCACAGGACACACACACAGTAACACACACACACACAGTAACAGACAGTGAGACAGGCTAGGCTGTGTCAGACAGTGAGACAGGCTAGGCTGTGTCAGACAGTGAGACAGGCTAGGCTGTGTCAGACAGTGAGACAGGCTGCGCTGTGTCAGACAGTGAGACAGGCTGTGCTGTGTTTCAGAGGGTGCAGGAGGAGACCAGAGAACATTACCACATCATCCAGAAGTTCATCATCTTAGGAGACCTGGACGGTGAGCCTGACCTCTGACCCCTAGTTTGACCTTTCACCTCAGGTCAGCCCTGTGACCCTATGTCATGATGGCTGCACTGACAGCTGTGTGTGTGTGTGTGTGTCACTGTGTTTGTGTGTTTCAGGCCTCCTGGAGGAGTTCAGTGATTGGCTGTGTGGCTCCATGCCCCTCCCCTCTCACCTGCTGCGCTTCATGACACACCTGGTGCTGTTCTACCGCAGCATGGGGACCCACCTGAAGGTACACACACACACTCACACACACACCCCATACACACACACCCCATACATTTATACACACACCTCCTCCCTCTCTCTCTCCCCCCCAGGAGGAGGTGTGTGTGGACGTGCTGAAGGCCTTCATCAGTCTGCTGGGCAGAGAGCAGCACAGTGACCTGCTGCCCTTCTACTGCAGCCACCTGCCCCCCCCGCTGGCCACCTCCTCCTACGCCCTGCACCTGGAGGGGGTGGGGGACCCCCAGCAGAGGCGACGCTGCCTGGAGCTGGCCCGGCAGGCTGGTACGACACACACACACACACACACACGTGTTTATGCACACACACACGTACAAATATGCAACATTGTGACTTTGTGGTTGTCAGGTCTGGAGGTTGCCGCGGTGACGAAGCTGGTGGTGGAGAATGTGAGAGAGAGAGATGATCAGGAGTTTGTTCACCATGACAACAGCCCTGCCCTGGATACAGGCACATCCCCGGTACACACACACACCCTCACACACACACACATGCACCCTTATCCTCCCTCCTGTCTAACCCCCTCCCCTCTCTTAGGAGGACCAGAGGAAGATCGATGTGATTGATTGGCTGGTGTTTGACCCCGCCCAGAGGGCGGAGGCACTGAAGCAGAGCAATGCCATCATGAGGAAGTTTCTGGGTGGGCATGGCTTCTTAAAGGGACGGTCCCTGTAGCTAGATCATCATTTGTGTCAAGTCTCATCCTCATCTCATCCATCTAACCCTCCCTTCCTTTCGCTCTCTTCCTCCCTCCCTCCTGTATCCATCATCTCGTATCTCTCAGCCTCTAAGAAGCACGATGCAGCCAAGCAGGTGTTCTCCAAGGTTCCAGAAGATTCCATGAGGGAGATCTACAGGCAGTGGGAGGAGCTAGGCTCGGGCACGCCTCTTCCTGCTGAGGATGAGAATGCTATTCGTGAGCACCTGTGTATCCGGGCCTACCTGGTAAGAGGCCACGCCCCCTCGCACTGCTCTTATTGGCTAGTCAGCCTGATTGAGAGATGTGGTCAGGGCTGGCACAGTGGAACGTTAACTCTCTGTGTTTGTGTGTGTGTGTGTCTGTATGTAATATGAACTCTGTGTGTGTGTGTGTGTCTCTGTGTAATATTAACTTTCTGTGTGTGTGTGTGTGTTCCAGGAGGCCCACGAGGCCTTTAACGAGTGGTTCCGGCAGGTGAGCAGCCCCCCTCAGCTGCCCTCTGTGCCTCCCCAGGCCAGCTTCACCCAGAAGGTGGCTCACGAGATGAGGGAGAAGGAATACCAGGTCTGTCACATGTGTACACACACACACACACACACACACACACTGCTCTCTATTCCTGTCTTCTTCCTGGCTCCTTTTCTATGTGTGTGTGTGTGTGTGTGTGTATACAGATGGAGTATGACACCTGGAATGGTCGACTGGACTCTCTGACGGAGGACGTGAAGGAGAGGATCTATAACGTGCTGCTGTTTGTAGATGGAGGCTGGATGGTTGACGTCAGAGAGGTCTGTGTCTGTGTGTGTGTCAGAGTCAGACTTGTATAGCTGATGCTTCACATCTTGTCTAACCTGTGTCTGTGTGTGTGTGTCTGTCTGTGTGCCTCTGTGTCTGTGTCTGTGTGTGTGTGTGTGTGTGTGTGTGTCTGTGTCTGTGTCTGTGTGTCTGGTGTGTGCAGGACTGTGAGGAGGATCCAGAGCGTGGGCACCAGATGTCCCTGCTGAGGCGTCTTTGTCTGCCCCTGGTCACCTTCCTGCTGCTCAGCGTCCTCCAGAGGACCCACAGGCTGCAGGAGAGCCTCCGCCTGGCTGACATCATCGCCTCCGACCAGCACCGCCTCTACCAGGTCTGATTCTCTGTCCTCTGGTCCACTCCTCCTCTTCTCTCATCCTGCTGTTCTCCTCCTCCTCCTCTCCTCTCATCCTGCTGTTCTCCTCCTCCTCTCCTCTCCTCTCATCCTGCTGCTCTCATTCTCCTCTCATCCTGTTCTCCTCCTCCTCCTTTCATCTCATCCTGCTGTTCTCCTCTTCCACTCCTTGTCTAATTTTTCCTCTCTTTCTCTCTCACCCCCTCATCCTGTGCCTCCTCCCCTCCAGGTCTTCTCCAAGGAGGAGTTAAGGGAGTTCTTGCAGAAGATGCGTGAGTCGTCTCTGCTCCTATTGGACAAGGGCTTAGACCCTCTGGGATATGAGGTGCAGGCCTGAAGAGCACACACACACGCACACTGTCACACACACTCACAAACACCTGTGGTTCTGTTGTTCTCTTTATTGACATGGTTTTTTACGCCAACCCAAAAACAGAAAATCAGATGAATACAAAAAAATGACTGTGTTTTGTATAAAAATAAAATAAAGGTTTTTTTCTTTTGTGAAAATGTTTGTGTAAAGAAAGATTTTCGACCGTTATGTCAGGGTTGTTTTGTAATGCATGTGTCCGCTGGGGGCGCTGTGGGTCAGAGACGCGGCTGATTGGATGTTTCAAACGCAGAGGAAGGCGCATTGTGACGTCACTCCGCTACAGTATATCTATCTATGTCCACGCGCCGCAAAGTATGAACGCACCGGAGGCGCAGCGCGTGAGAACACACCGAAGCCGGTATAGAGAGACCTTGAACTGGCGATAAAGAAGTCAGAGACCACCGGGACTGTTCCTGCTGCGTGGCAGAAGTGGAGACATCTTTAACTAGCTAGCCTAGTTAGCTTAACCACCGGAGAAGCCCGTTATATTCGGTAAAGGCTCGTGCCTGATCACCATGGCTACCCGGTGGTCAGAGCTGTTCGGTAACAGCAGCATCGTCACCGGGCTGCTGGCTAACTTACTGGCATCTATATGCATCGTGTTTATTAATAAATGGATCTATATTCATTATGGCTTTCCTAACATCACTCTCACTCTCATCCACTTCCTGGTCACGTGGCTCGGCTTGTTTCTGTGTCAGAAAATGGACATTTTCTCTCCTAAAAGCCTCCAGCTGACCAAGATCATCTGGTTATCTCTGAGTTTCTGTGGCTTCGTGGTCTTTACTAACCTGTCACTGCAGAATAACACCATAGGGACCTACCAGCTGGCTAAAGCCATGACCACACCGGTCATCATAGTCATACAGACCCTGTACTACAAGAAGACCTTCTCCACCAAGATAAAGTTAACTGTGGTGAGTTTCATGCAGTTCATAGGGTTAGATGTGTTGTTTTATTCCTGTTAAACAATGTAGGTGCTTGTACAACAATAAGAACCTTCTCTTACACACACACACACATGCTTCAAGATATGACAACAATAGTGACACATGATTGACAGCTGACTCAGTTTAAACACACGGGCTCAGAGACAGAGCCTGTATCTCGGTTGTGTAACGTTGTAAACAGTCCTGCTTCTCTCTCCTGTCTGTTAATGGTTATTGTCCCTTCGTTGCTCAGGTTCCGATCACGTTAGGCGTGATTCTGAACTCGTACTACGATGTCCGCTTCAACCTCCCCGGCATGGTGTTCGCCACGCTGGGCGTGTTGGTAACATCTCTGTACCAGGTGGTGAGTGTTGATCTCTGAACTCAGTCAGATAACTCATATTAGAGCCTGAGAGGAACTCTTGGAAAACCTAATGCACTTTTCTCTCTCTTGCTCTCTCTTTCTCTCATTCCTTGCATTCGTCTTTCTCCTTTTCACCTTTCCCCTCCTTCCCAACCCTTGTACCCTTGTATTCCCCCCCCCCCCCCCCGCTCCTCCCCTCTCTAGTGGGTGGGCTCCAAACAGCAGGAGCTGCAGGTTAACTCCATGCAGCTGTTGTACTACCAGGCCCCCATGTCTTCAGGCTTCCTGCTGCTGCTGGTGCCCTGTTTGGAGCCTCTGTCTGGGGAGCACGGCATCCTCGGGCCCTGGTCCCTCCCGGCCCTGGTGAGGAACACTCACAGGCACACACTCACACACACACTCAGAGGCACAAACACACTCAAAGGCGCACACACTCACTCACACAGGCATGCTTGGGGGACATTACTTGTTCCCAAGTTCACCTACACCTCTGGTTCTACGTGTGTGTTTTTGTGTGTGTTCACAGTTCATGGTACTTCTGTCTGGATTCGTAGCCTTCCTGGTGAACCTGTCGATCTACTGGATTATCGGCAACACATCTGCAGTCACGTATCCTTAACCCCTGACCCCAGATCTCTGAACCCTGTTGACCTCTGGAGTGTGTGTGTGTGTGTGTGTGGGGGGGGGGGGGGGATTCCATTTCTTGATTCCATTTGCTTCCGGAACTTCTTTCTTCTCAGTGATTGGTTCCTTTAACTCTAGTCTGCCTAGATACAACATGTTTGGTCATTTCAAGTTCTGCATCACGCTGTTGGGAGGCTACGTGTTGTTCCAGGTAGGAATATCTCCATAGCAACGTACAGTGAGAAGGATTTGATTAGCAGTCGAAGGCTTCAACTCACAGGTGTCCGATCCTGGTCCTCGAGGGTCGCTGTCCTGAAGATTTAATGTTTCCCAGCTCCAGCACACCTGATTCTAATGAATGGTTCATTATCAAGCTCTGTGGAAGCCTGAATTGTCATTTGAATCAGTTTGTGTTAGAGCAAGGAAACTTCTTAGGACAGTGGCCCCTGAGGACCAGGATTGGAGACCCCTTGCTTTAACTGTTTAACCCTAATTCATGTATTGTTGCTCTTCCAGGACCCCCTTTCGCTGCACCAGGGTCTGGGTATCCTGTGTACCCTCACTGGCATCCTGGCATACACACACTTCAAACTGGCCGAGCAGGAGGAGGGCAAGAGCCGGCTGGCACAGCGGCCATAGGCTGGCCGGCCTGTCAGTCATCGAGGACAGACCCTCTCATTGGTGGCTCGACGTGGGGCCTGTGTTGTCCTACGCCTCTCCTGATGTGGAGGGAGGGGGCGTGTAAACTGGATGGAATGTTGGTGTTGACTGAGGGGGGGAAGGGAGGGACGAATTGAAATGTTATGGGATGAAATGCGAAAGTCCAAGGCCTCTTGAGTTACCATGGAACTGGTTTCTCTGGCTGCAGAATGTTGTTAAAGGATGGAGGGAGTTTATACTGGACTGAAAAGCTTTGCTGCTTCACATGCCTACTTTTATAAGATGACGGTACCAAACATTTCAACTAGAATGGCTAGGAAGGTATGCTTTTGCAGGTACGATAAATGAGAGAATGATTGAACTCTCAACGATGTCCAAATGCTGAAAAGTATTTTGTAATTATTCATTTTTTTTTGCATTATTAAATTGTTTTGACATAATCTGTAACATTTAATAGATAGTATTTTATTGAAGAAAGGTTTGTTTTGAGGGTCTCTTTCAGAAAGCAGAGTGCACACACACACACACACACACACAGAGCATTCTAAGCAGCCATGTGAGCAGGAGTTCTGGATCATTCTGCTGGGAGGGGCTGTTCTCCAGGTGCATTCATACTGAACACAGACCTTCATTCATTCAAACTCATAACATTTGACAAGCAAGGTGTGTGTGTGTGTGTGTGTGAGAGAAAGATGGCCTGGAGGAGACAGATGTTGGCGAAATAGCTCCATCTGCTGGTGAGACCAGGTGAGTCCAGGACCCCCCTGTCTGCCCTGTGTAGGAGGCTGTGTGCAGACAGTAAGGAACAAGAGGGTTGGTAATGTTGTATTGACCATGTTTTTATTCAGATTCCCAGGACCCTTTAGGAACGCTACATTTACTATCAACTAACAGAGGAGCGAGATGTAGATTGCAAAGTCATCAAGGTCCTGTGAACAGAGACTCGTCACCATCTAACCTTAGCCATCAGTATCACCTCAGTTTAATTGGCTTCATAAATATTTCTGTAACTCTGTAAGGTATTTCATGGTTTTCAATTATTTATAGATAAATATGTGAAAATCCTCCTGATAAATTATCGCCTTTGTCAAGGATGGAATCTTAACGTGTCGATGCTTTACGTAAAAATATATATTTGCCTATTTGCTTTGTTTGTGATAGTGACTTAAGAGGCAGGGGGAAAGATAGTGGTGAGCAGGACAGGATCCAGGCTGGATTCGAACCCGAGCTTCTTCAGGCTTCAGTCTGCCTGTGTGGTCGTCACGGTACCCAGCGGGTACAGCTGACAGATCCAAGTTCTCTGGTGAAATGTTCATGTACTCCATATCTGCACTCGGCTCACTCAATAAGATCCTGCAAATCAAGGCAAGAATCAGAGGCGAGGCAAGAATCAGCATGACTGAATGATTCAGCGAAGCCTGAAGACTCTAAGCTGTGACTCGAGTGAATCTGAACCTCTGGAGTGAATCTTATCAGATTTGTATTTGTAAAAAATGTTTGAAGCGTGTGTTCTAAACAGGTTGCCGCGACGACCCTCACATCGTCTGAGTCCGTGTTGCCGCCTGTTCTGTTGCCGCTGGAGACGCTGTCCGAGTCCGTGGCGACGCAGCGGTCGTCAGCCTGAAGCAAGAGGGCAGAAAAGCGATACACAGGCATCCTGGAGATGGCAGAGAACAAGCCCTCATGTCAACACTAGGGGGAGCAAGAGAGTGTGTGTGAGTAAAGTGTGTATGTGATGTGTGCGTGAGTAAAGTGTGTGTGTGTGATGTATGTGTGAGTAAAGTGTGTGTGTGTGATGTATGTGTGAGTAAAGTGTGTGTGTGTGATGTATGTGTGAGTAAACTGTATGTGATGTATGTGTGAGTAAACTGTGTATGTCTTTCTCACCTGTTTCCATAACTAGTTCTCCTGACAGAGTACACCGCGATCGCCACGGTTACCAGAACGATGAGCCCAGCTCCGATGCAGACTCCGATCAGAACCATCTTCTCTCTCTGGAGGGAAACAGCAGTCACAGCTTGGAGGACATCCTTGAACTCTCCCAATCAACACCAGCATCAACCAGAAGGTATCTGTGATTCTGGGGGGGGGGGGGGGGGGGGTTGATGCAGCTCTTGGTTGTTTAACAGGGTGGGTAGGGTCGGGTTAGCGCTTCCTATATCAGTGTTTCCCAACAATGGTCCTCAGGGCACACTGACCTATGAGAATCAGGTGTGTTGGAGAAGGGAAACATCTAAAACATGCAGTGGGCCCTGAGGACCAGGGTTGGAAAACACTGATCTATATGGCCAGCTTTGGGGCCCATAAAAAGGGCCCCTCAAGGGCCCCAGAAGAGCGGTGAAGAGCAGCGTACTCACAGGAGTGTCGAAGTGCTGGTCTGGGCTGGTCCTTCCACAGTTCCTGCTGAAGAGGTCCTGGGGGGTGAACCCTCCCACACACCTGTCACCTGGGACCTTACGGTACCTGTACATGGCACAAACACACGTAAGGGACTGTGTGTGTGTGTGTGTGCGTGACTGCATGCAAGTCTGTCTGTCTGTGTTTGCTCACCCAGATATCTTAATCTCCTCCTCTTCTCCGTTAGGACACACCTCCAGGAAGTTGTCTGCTGTCTCTGGCTGCCTCACACACTCAGAACTGTTGGCATGGCGATAGTAACCGTAGTCGCTGTTGATGTCAACGGTGGTATATTACCACCTTGCAGATTTACACAGATTTCAGATCATAGATAACACCAGTTCTAAACATGCATGTATGACATTTTCACAATGCCAGCTCAACTGAACTGTTGGGGTTTTTCCATGACACAATTCTGGCACCTGCTACTTCTGTTGGATCATTGGCTAGGTTCTAGTTCTTTCCCAAAATAAATTTGTTCAAACTTTCCAAACTTTGTAAAAAAGAAAAAAAGAAAGAAAAAAAAACGTTGGGAAAATATATAATCAGGTCTTTTCTAGTAAAAAAATAAAAAAGTCTGAAAAAGTGACTGAAAAAAGGTACTGATACCAGAATAATCAACTTGTAAGGAGATATTTCATATGATTTCTGGATGACTGTGTCTTTACCACAGGTAGTCCTCCCTGGTGCAGGGACAGGGGTTCAGCTGCCTGCTGACCCTGTAGTCTCGACCGTTCCTGCAGACTGACAGCTTCTTCAGCCTCCTGAAGGTCTCTTTATAGCCCAGCACACAGCCATCTGTTTCTGGGTCACCGCCCCCTGTCGAGTGGGCCAACCACTCCTCATAGTCCTGCTCATCACCTAGGAAACCAGATGTAAATGTATTTATTTTATTTATTCATAAATATTATAAATTTTATACATTATTTTCAATAAATTAAAATGATTGTAAATACAAATTATAACTTATTTATTATTTATTCATTTATGTAACTAGGCTAATCGCTATAGCTAACGCAGTGAAGATCTGAAACGGCTTTCTTAATTTTTTTTTTTTTATAGTAGGTTAAACTATGTATGTAAAATACTATCTTAAATCGCTATTAGCATCGCTGTTAGCACCTCTGTTAGCATCGCTGTAAAAATCGCTGTTAAAAACGCTGTTTGTATATTTGAAAGCCATAATGGACATTTCTAAATAATTGATGTGTTACTACTGTCTAAAGATTTGTTATGTTTATTCTGACATTAATAAAAGATAAATAAAATAATACAATAATTTAATTAAAAGATTTAATTAAAATAAAATAAAAATGGCGCCCCACTCACACTCCCTGTTGAGAAGGCTCTGGAAGTCGATGGTAACAGCCACCCACATGGGCTGCTCGTCGTCTTCAGGACGGTAACCCCACACGCTGATGTTCATGGTCCTGGAGCCTGGCTCTGACGTCAGGCCGGAGAAAAAGATCGGCTGGTCTGTGAAGTTATAAATCCTCCAGCACTGACCTTCATCTGTGGAGAACCTGAGGAATACATGGTGGTAAAATACATGTGGCAATGCACGATGCAGACAGACAGAGGCAGATAGACAGAGAGACAGACACGCTGCCTCTCACACACATACAGATGCTTTCAGTAATCGTCTCTACATTTAATATTCATTTAATTGAAGTGTCCTGCCAAAGAGTTTCCCCAAGGGGATTAATAAAGTATTCTGAATTCTGAATTTAGCAGACGCTTTTATCCAAAGCGATACAATACAGACATTAACAATTTTCCGCAAATATAGTTACAAAATCCACAAAATGTAGGTAATCATGGTGTTTTAAGTGTGTGTGGCTGTGTGCTGACGTGTGTGTGTGTGTCAGTACTTGATAGTGTTGACCTGGACACCGTTGTGGGCCTCCACAGCCACCACAAGGCCCCCAGAGTCCAGGATGCTGTAGTGATGGGGCCCCCTCAGGACTCCCCTCCAGGTGTAGCCCCCATCCTGAGACATGAACACATCAGGCCGAGAGGATGACAGAGAATCACCCACACTTCCTGGGGGGAGAGGGATGGGGTTGGGTGGAGCAGGAGGGCAGGGGTAGAGGGGGCAGGGTGTAGAGGGGAAGGGGTGAAGATAAAGTTAAACTGAGAGAAGGAAGGCTGCATATTTCCAGCTCTCTATTTCTACTTCCTAGTGTGGGAGGACTGTGGTCAAGTGACGCTGGGTTACCGTGGGCGATGACGAGGCCGACCGCTGTGGGGTCGGAGAGGGGCAGCATGGCGGTGATCCCATTAACACGGCTGTGTTCTCCATGGATGTGCAGGTAACACTGAGTAACAGACACACACACATTACTCTCCACACCAAGGAGATGGTTTGTGCTTGCTTGACTGTTCATTCGTTCTCTTTACATTTCTGGTGTTTTCCACACAGTCCACATTCTGAGGCTTGGTGATCAGTCTCCACTCTCCCCCTCGGTCGAAGGTCACCACCGACCTGATGCGTCTGTCTGACGGGACAAAGCAACAGAAAGAAGACAAGCGCATCAAAGTGGTGAAGGGAGGGGGGGGGGGGGAGTTTCCTGCAGGAGGAGAGAGAGGAGTGGAGGGTAACCTTTCTCCAGAAGAGTACGTGAGGTAAACCCTACCTTCCTCCAGAACGTTAGTGAGGTAAACCTGAGGTAAACCCTACCTTCCTCCAGAACGTTAGTGAGGTAAACCTGAGGTAAACCCTACCTTCCTCCAGAACGTTAGTGAGGTAAACCTGAGGTAAACCCTACCTTCCTCCAGAACGTTAGTGAGGTAAACCTGAGGTAAACCCTACCTTCCTCCAGAACGTTAGTGAGGTAAACCTGAGGTAAACCCTACCTTCCTCCAGAACGTTAGTGAGGTAAACCTGAGGTAAACCCTACCTTCCTCCAGAACGTTAGTGAGGTAAACCTGAGGTAAACCCTACCTTCCTCCAGAACGTTAGTGAGGTAAACCTGAGGTAAACCCTACCTTCCTCCAGAACGTTAGTGAGGTAAACCTGAGGTAAACCCTACCTTCCTCCAGAACGTTATTGAGGTAAACCTGAGGTAAACCCTACCTTCCTCCAGAACGTTAGTGAGGTAAACCTGAGGTAAACCCTACCTTCCTCCAGAACGTTAGTGAGGTAGGCTCCTCTCAGAGAGGTGATGTTGGTGAAGTCACTCTTTCTGTTTCCTCCAAACAGGTGGCGCTCCAGAGACTTGGAGTAGAGCACGCCGCTGTCATCTGATGTGTACATCGTCCCAAAGTAGGTGTCTGTGACAACACACACACACACAGGCAGACACACACACACACACAAGTATGTCACTGGAGTTGTATTGAAGCCAGATCACCTGACTGAAACACAGGTGCATGGGAAGGTGTGGTGATGACCAGCGCTAGCCAGAGCTTCAGGCTACAGTGCTGCTGACTCCTGAACACAGAGACCACACCCTCCTTAGACAGCCCTGCCTTAAGTTCTCATCCTGGCTATCTCCCATCTCCACACCTGCAGTCTCTCATTTCATCCTCCTTTGAAAGACAAGAACCATGAGGGCAGCTGTTCAGCGTGTGCGTTATCACAAAGAGAACATATTGCGTTTTAAGAGCGTTAATACGTGTGTGTTTCTGTTTGTTATGCCCTGATAGCCTCGCACTGTGTCAGCTGTTCCTTCTGTAGATACAGACTAGCTGTGCTGTCTGCCCTCTTAATGCTGCCACAGCACAGTGTTATACTGAGGGCACTGGCCCAGGCCTGACAAGCCATCGCATTAAAACACAATACGCACACACACATATATGAGAAACTCACACAGATACAAGTACACACAAGTTGAGACACAGTGGGGGGTAAGGCCTCACCTCCGGGATTATCCACGTGCATAAATATCATGTCTTCATCTCCATCCAGTACAGAGTAGAACTTCAATCACACACACACAAAATCACACAAACGCACACACACAGGTAGAAAAATTAAGGATTAATACAAGTGTGGCAGTTTCAGATCTCTTGCTTTCTGTGTGTGTATGTGCTTGTTACATGTGTGTTACATGTTTGTGGAAGTGCATGCTGTGTGTGTGTGTGTGTGTATGTTTTTGTGTGTGTGTGTTGGCTAGGCTCAACCATCTTCTCTTGAAATATGTAAAACCTCTATTTCACAGCAGTATCCTGTTCCTCTTCAAACAGGCATGCAAGCCTTCCCCTGTTAGCCAACTAGACTGTTAAACTGACCCTGAGATAACAGCAGTCTAGATTAGAGGAGGGGAACTGGACTGGGCCAGACCCCTGGACTGAAGCTGATGGGAAGACAGGAAGTTAAGAAGAAGAACACCCCCTTGTTCCCCCTTGTGAGACCCCCTTGTTCAGGATGTTGAGGTTGCTCTCATCAGGTCACAGTAATCTGACTGTGTGTTGTCAGGTGTTTGTTGGTGGATTTGCTCACTGCAGCCTGGCTATCAGAATGTCCCTCTGAGATCAAACAGATATATCTGATATGGAGGAGGGTCCTTAGAATGCTGTTTCTGCTCAGGAGCCAATCAGAGGACCAGTGCAGTGATGCTCACCTGCTCCGTGGAGGCGGAGGGCAGCTGTGCTCGGTTAAAGTGCTCTCCCTGATCGGACGACACGTAGATGACACGTGGAGAGTTCTGGAAAAGTAGAGAGTTAGTGTACTGAAGTGTGACTTCTTTAAACAGAAGATGTGTGTCTGTGTGTGTGTGTTTGTGTGTCTCTCACCAGTGTCTCAATAACCGAAGTGAAGAGGAAACCTCCTACGTAACCGAAGGAGAAGATGTTGTGAGCGATGGTTGTGAAAGTTTTCCCCAGGTCTTCTGTCCTCATTAGGAACAGTTCTCCTCTCCTGTCCGCCTCCACTGAGAACACGACACAGCGCTTTAGATAACAGCTGAGGAAGCTGAGCGGTTAAGGAATCAGGCTGGTTATACAGGAGATTATAGTACCTGTTCCTTTGGGACTGTAGCTGAAGAACAGAGTGATGCCTGCACCCCTGTATGGACAGACAGACAGACAGACAGACAGACACAGCCCACAGTTCACACCTGAGATCTGAGCTGATTCAGAGTGAAAGAACAGACTTCCTGTTGAAGAGTGACTCATTCCTGTTAGTACGAATCACACCTTCAAGAGGAACACAAGCACACTTTGCTCGTTTAACAGAAATGTCCCTGTACTTGCTGTTAAGTCTCTCTGGATAAGAGTGTCTGCTGCATGACTCCATGTGAATGTATTGAGAGGAAGGCATGAGGCTCTCTCACCACATGACAGACTGCACCCCCTCATGTAGTTTGGTCCAGGCTGCCCCGAAGAGCTGGGAGAGCCACAGGCCCCCCTGCAGGAGACAGAAGCACAAGGGGGTCAGGGGGTCAGTGGGGTGACATGAAGCACAAGACGTGTGCTTGTGGATGTCTGATGAGGGAGGGAGGGAAGAGCGAGAGAGACAGACAAAGAGAGAAGAGACAGAGCAAGCAAGAGAGAGAGAGAGACAGAGACAGAGAGACAGAGACAGAGAGAGAGAGATCGATCCTCACATCAACACTGATGGCCACCAGGTATTCAGGGTTCAGGAAGTGGAAGGTGATTGGCTTGTCAGGGTGGAAGGGCAGCTGGACAGTTGTGAAGGACAGGCCGGCGTCCGTGGAGGTGAAGATGGTTCCTCCTGGAGCGTCCAGAGCAGATGTGTCTGCTGTCAGAATCACCTGTCAATCAACATCAGCGCTCACAGCTTCAGGGTGTCTGTTTACATTTACACGTATTCATTTAGCAGACGCTTTTATCCAAAGCGACTTACAAGAGAGCATTTAACCACAGCACAAGACAACACAGGCAAACACAGGGATGCATTCAGCTGTGCAGCTCACCTGAAGATCCCAGCTCACCTGTTTAGAGTTCCCAGGGCCGGCGATGATGCCAAACTCTGTCCGGATGAACGTGTTGTTGATCAGATGAGTGATGTCATGGAAGGTCTTGCCATAATCTGCACTAAGAGGACCGACAATACTCCAGTGTCAGTCTACATAGAGTTAGTGCCAGTCTACATAGTGTTATTGTCAGTCTATATGGAGTTATTGTCAGTCTACATAAGATTAGTGTCTACATAGAGTTAGTATCAGTCTACATGGTGTTAGTGTCAGTCTACATAGGTTAGTGTCGGTCTACGTAAGATTAGTGTCTACATAGTGTTAGTGTCAGTCTACATGGAGTTAGTGTCAGTCTACATAGTGTTAGTGTCAGTCTACAATGTATGATGTAGACTCTACATCATGTTGGTCTACACAGCCATGCCAGACTCACCTCCTGTAGAGCCGCGATGAGCCTCCTTCATATATGGTGTCTAAAGGAGAGCTGATAGTGGACAGAACCAGGATCACCTTGGAAACGCACAGCAGGTGAGGTCTTTATCACAGTCATGTTATATTACACATGCTTATTCAACAATGTCCACACATGCGGTCTCAAGCATCACAGGGATTCCGTCTAGACGCAGGGACTTCAGTGAGAAAGCAGGTTGAACTGAGTTTGAGAAAGTGTGACAGCAGAATGTTGTCTTCAATAGCAGAGCTGAATTAGTTTTCTCTGTCATGTTGACTGAAAAGCAGAAAAGTGAGAAATCTGAAGACTTGTGAAATAAAACCCAAAGCAGGAAGTCAGAAGGATCCTGTATTCTGCAGCTACAGCAACTATTCCAATGACAGAAAGGTCATGTTGGCTTGACAGAGGGTAGATCATGTTAGTGTTCATGCTGGAGACAGTAAGGATGAATACACACAAGGAGAATGACTCTCTGAACCAGACTTACCCCCGTCCCATCACCCACCCATGTGAGGGTAAAACTAGATCCATCATCCCCATGAAACTGGGTCTAGAGACACAGGGAGAGACAGAGGCAGAAAGAGGGAGAGACACAGGGAGAGACAGAGAGAGACGGAGGGAGAGAGAGAGACAGAGAGAGGGAGAGATAGAGAGGGAGGGAGAGAGAGACAGAGAGATGGAGGGAGGGAGGGGAAGAGAGAGAGGGAGGGAGAGAGAGATATAGAGGTGGAGGGAGGGAGAGAGAGAGAAGGAGGGAGAGAGAGAGAGAGAGATAGAGGGGGAGGGAGGGAGAAAGAGACCTTCATAAGCAAACAGGTGTGTATCAGCATAAATTACATATCTTTTGAATTCACAGTGTGTCTGAAAACCCCAAAAGGTTCACCACTAATAAGTTATAACATGTATATCGAATTATAGCTGTGGTTAGATAGTATGGTGTTGTAGCATACTGTGTATGAATGCTTACGAAAATATTCAATATTCATATAAATATTATTAAACTAATAAAAAATACACGTCTTACTTCATGTGTGGTTTTATCCAGTAGTTGATGTTCTGAGAGAGACAGAGGATGTTTACAAGTTGTAAAAGCTGGAGTTTTTAAAGTTTCCCTTTTAGATCGTGAGTAGACTTGATGCTCCTTGACGTCTTGCTGAGCCCGATGGAAGGTCACGGTTCTCCGGGTTCGGTGCTCGGTGCCCTGTTGACCCCCCGCTGGCAGGAGGAGAACAGATGCCCCCAAAAGGACCCAAAGTCTCCCGGTCATGCTGGATACGGTAGGTGAGATGAAACGGTGTGGTCTGTCAAATCCAGGACTAACAGATAGAGATGATTGAGTGTGTGGGTGTGTGTGTGTGAGTGAAGGCAGGTGCTCCTCACGCAGTGGTAAGTGTGGCCCCAGGGGGCGTGGTTTGAGCAGCTCATTAACATACCGGTATTGACATGTGCTCATTCAGTAGTTAATATCCATGTGAGGAAGTGTTATTACCAGTGAGTCGATTTAAAAGGTAGTTATGGACGAAAAACAGTTTTGATGATAAATCAGCCGTTGTAAAAGTTGTGATTAACCACTGATTTTTATTTTTTTCGTTTGAATTATTTGTAAGTCAGAGCATACAGGTGTTAGAATATCCTTTATTAGGCCAATGCTGCCATCATGAGGTCTGATGAAGGAGATGAAACACTTTCATTTATCAGACTCCTGATGGCGCTGTGACCTCATTATAAGACTACAAGTTAGACATTTTGTTAATAACGCCATACTAATACAAAAATAAATCGTTGCAGTCTGACAGAAGTTTAATCAGTGTATTGAAACAGTTGAACAGGTTACGAAGAAATGTAACTTGACCTGTTCTCATCATTGAGTCACCTTTCTGACGTCACCGGAAGTTGCACACCTGGTCTGGCCAGGTAGGACAGGTGAGCTGGAAACTCAACCTTTCTTTACTATAAGTGCTTATTTAATCTCTTAAACGCCTTTAGCAGGGATCTAACTTAGATTCGACGTTAACTGCTTGGCCCCTTTTAAACAATAAAAACAATTTAAAACAATAATAAATAAATAAAAAACACACATCTACGAACACGTCGAAATAATCAACAACACATTATCAAACTCAACACAAGATAAATCACAAGATAGTTCAAGTTAATGTCATAATAGAGATTATGTCCGCTTGACGCTCTGCGGTGGTAATATTTACATCAGTTATAATAACTTGACTTCCAGTCAGTCGGACGGTGTGTCGCAGATGTAACCATGGTGATCCGGTGCTCGGTAACCATGGTGATCCGGTGTTCGGTAACCATGGTGATCCTGTTCATACATGAGACCCCCCATGGAGTCCACCGCTCGGATGAACACAGCAGCCGCGGTCAGCAGAGCAAAGATAGTCCGCAGGATCTCACTCATGTTTTCACTTTACAAACCTAAGATACGTGTAGAAACAAAACCATTCACTGGTTAAACACACCGCCGTGTTTATCAGTATACTAGCCGCTTAAAAAGAACATGTCTACAAAATATATATATATATATATATACTTAAATTCAGTGTAATACTCACAGTATTGCTCAGTAGTATAGTTCAGACACATTTAGTTGCCAAACCGATTAAGAACTCTTCCTTTCTGTAGATGTTGTCTGGTTGGGATAAACTGTCCTCTGTTTGAACAGGATCTTTATGTTTTTACTTTGTATAGGTCTTACAAGTCAGTTGATCCTTCCTGGATGAGTCTTTATTCGTACTGAACAACTGATACACAGATTCACTATGACGAGGCAGCGTGGGAACTCCTGGGAATTTCCACATGTTACCAGTCAAGTACATCGTTACTGTTATTTAACTGTTTATACTGTTTATAACATTATGACCTCACTTAACAAGGGAATGCAAATGATGAACTTCCTGTCCGTTATTACAATAGTCACAATATCGGTTATTAACATTATTGTCTTGAAGCGTCATTCCTGTGATTTTTAAGAGCTGATATTCCTGTCAGTAGTGATTTTATCACCAGTGTGCTGTCAGGGTTATCACATTAGTGCCTTAGTCATTGTGGTTATTGACAGGAAGTGAAGCATCTAACATGATGATGAAAGCAGCACTTTGGAATGTTAAGGCGAGAACGTGTTTGTGAAGTTTGGAAGTTCTTATTGTGAAAGCAGGACAGGAAAGAAAGCAGGTTTTACCAGGCAAATCTGTCCCCCCCATATCAAGGTCAACCCTTGTGATAGACTGAGATCACATGTTAGTGTTGCTGTGATATTTCCATGTGTGTTGGACCTTTCAGAGAGAGACTTGGCAGATCGGTACCAGAGATTTGTGTTGCCTCAGCATGTAATGCCTGTTTATACAAGAAAGAGAGAGAGAGAAAGGAGGAAGGGAGCTGCTCGTTACTCAGACTGTTTCGAAAACTCTCCCTCTCTCTCTCTCCCTCTCCCCCTCTCTACCTCTCTCTCTCCCTCTCTCTCTACCTCTCCCTCTCTCTCTCCCTCTCTCCCTCTCTCTCTCCCTCTCCCCCTCTCTCTCCCTCTCTACCTTTCTCTCTCTCTCTCTCTCCCCCTCTCTCTTTTTCCCTCTCCCCCCTCTCTCTCACTCTCTCTTCACTCTCTCTCCCTCTCTCTCTCTCTCGCTCACACACAGTTAATGGAAGATGAAACGTCCCTTTACATGCGCTTGTTATTTAAAACCACACATGTGATTTACTGGAAAGTCCGTGAAGGGAGGAGGAGTGAGTCTACCTTCAGCTGCCGTTAGCTTCAGCTGCCGTTAGCTTCAGCTGCTTTAGCTTCAGCTGCCGTTAGCTTCAGCTGCCGTTAGCTTCAGCTGCCGTTAGCTTCAGCTGCCGTTAGCTTCAGCTGCTTTAGCTTCAGCTGCTGTTAGCTTCAGCTGCTGTTAGCTTCAGCTGCTGTTAGCTTCAGCTGCTGTTAGCTTCAGCTGCTGTTAGCTGAGTCTTTGTCTCTATGTGTCACTTCCTCTTGAAGGACTTGGCAGCAGGTGAGCTGAGCTCAGCAATCCAGTGAGTGATTAATGCAACTTGTGGGGAAACTCAACCTTAACCAGTTTGACAAACTGTGAGACCAAAGTTCTCTTCATGGAACAAAGAGAGAGAGAGAATACTGAACACATGATCTCAAAAACCAGGTGTGGACATCTACACTGAAGTCATTTATCAGATACTCTAATCCAGTCTCAGTGGAAGGGAACACACAGCAAGGGTGTGGCAGTAACAGCTTATGTCCACTAGGTGGGGATAACTATCAGCTGTAATATCATACACCCACACTGTCACAAGGAGTCAACCTGAACTGAAACACGGTAACATGGTGGCTCGTCAACTGTTTGAGTTAGGGACTCACTGTTGTAGTATGTGTATGGCAGGACTTCTGGACCTTACAGCACATACACAATAGTATACACACACATTTACATTCAGTCATTTAGCAGACGCTCTTATCTAGAGCGACTTACAGCAAGTACAGGGACATTCCCCCCTGAGGCAAGGAGGGTGAAGTGCCTTGCCCAAGGACACAACGTTATGTTGGCACGGCCGGGATTCAAACTCGCAACCTTCTGATTGCTAGCTCAGCCACCTGACTCTCCTCAGGTGACACACAAGGGGGCCCCTCAGGCCTCCCCCCCCCCCCACACACACTCACAGATATAAACACACACACACACAGATACACACACACACTGAGCACACAAGGCTGGGACTGTCAGAAGGTCTGTCTGTCCTGGCCGGAGTCTCGTGTGTCAGGTTTGTCTCAATGAGTGTCCACGCTCTGCACATGACAAACATTAACGTCATGGTAATCAAGTGAGTGGAGGAAAAAGTGAAAGGTTACAGGGTTCTCTGTGTATGAGAGTGTCTGTGTATGAGAGTGTGTGTCCGTGCATGTTTCATTAAATGTAATGCCAAGGACTGCTTCCACTTGAACTCTTTGTAATTCCAGCATTTCACTCAGTCCCCATGTGACTGTCCTCAGATGTCATCTAAATGAAAGTCACACTCATGTCACGTTTAAAACCCTTAAATTACAATTTGTCCTCCATGTTGGATACAGCTACTGATTCAAGACAGGGGAGGAGGGGTAGAGAAGGAGGGGTGAGTGAGGGAGAGTAGAGGAGGGAGTAGAGGAGGGGAGTGGGGGAGAGTAGAGGGGAGGAGAAGGGGAGAGTAGAGGAGGGGAGTGAGGGAGAGTAGAGGGGAGGAGAAGGGGAGAGTATAGGAGGGGTAGTGAGGGAGAGTAGAGGGGGTGAAGGGGGAAGAGTAGAGGGGGTGATGGGGGGAGAATAGAGGGGGTGACGGGGGGAGAGTAGAGGGGGTTGAAGAGGCGTTTCCATCACCTCTATTGACTCCTTAAGAGGATTTTCCATCCTAACGTCTGCAACTCTCACAAACAGTCACCTGCAGGTGATCCCTCTAAAGGAGAGGAAACTCCCCCGCACACACACACTTACACACACTTACACACACACTCACTCACACGCACACACTCTCATACACCCTTTCCACACAAGTGAGTCTATTTCAATAGATGCTAGGACTGAAAGCCAAAGCCAGTCAGCATGTGTTCTCAGAATGTGTTGCCAGTGTGGGATTTGAACCTACAACTTTATAGACGAAACGCTTGTAAGATTTCTACAGTCAGTGGAGTTGACTTTGACCTTTGACCTGTGGTATGTTAGAACACGGGCAGAGACTAAGATGTTATAGAAGAGGATCTCAGAGTTCTGATGTCTGGTCACACATCAGTCTGTGAGGGGAAATCGAGCAGGGAAACATCTCAAATCTTCAGGACAGTGGCTCCCTAGGACCCATAGACATTAGAACATAGACCCATAGACATTCTTTATACATGTCTATGCTAGGACCAGGGTTGCCGACCCCTGACTTAGGGTCTAGTTCCTGTGTGTGTTCTTCCTCAACACTCTCAGTGGTTAGACAAACATTCTTCCAAAGGACATGATGGCTTGCTCTCTCTGTGGAACATAGACTTTAGTTTGTTTTATCCCACAGCTTTGAACCCCCCCCCCACACACACACACACACACACACACACTCCCCCACACCCACACCCACATACACTTAACTAGTGACAGTGATAGGCCGTTTGTGACGTATTTAACTGTCCTGTGCCTCCATAGTCGTCCCACAGCTTCTAATTCTCCAATCCACTAAGCCTTCAGGCTTAAGCTGCGCACCGATAGATACTGAGGGTGGAGAGAGAGAGAACAGCCGAGAGAGAGACCTTCACATAGCACTCAACTAGACAAAACCCCATCCCTCCATCCATCCCATTCATCCTCTCCTCTAGCCTCTGGCTGGAGTCTGACCCTGTTATCTGTTCCTCTCCCTCCTTTCATCTGGACTTCTTTACTGCCGCCCATCCGCACCATCAACTCTCTCTGGGCCAGTTGCAGCTGGTTCTCTTGAGAGGTCGAAACAAGCGACAACAAGCGTCTCTCTCTCTCTCTCTCCTGCTGCCATCATCTCCACAGCGACCAGGAGCATTGCTAAGGCGACGCCCTCTTGGCAGGACCATTGCTACGGCGACGCCCTCTTGTGATACGCCTGGAGCGGCTCTCGAGGTGTCTGGCCAACAGGTGCGCCCTGGGGAGGGAGCGGGTCACAGCGCTGCCCCCCTCTCTCTGCCTCCCTCGCTCTGTGCTGCTCTCTGTGAAAAAACACCCTGGATCAGAGAGCTGAGAAGATGGAGCTATGGGACCTGAGATAAGAATGTGCTGAGTCGGGAGGAAGCTTCTTGTTGTGTTTGTCTCCGGTGGAGTTTTTCTCTCTCTGCTCATTTGACTGTTTGGTTTCAGTTCGTACAAACACTGATACAGGCTGCGCTCTGCTTTCGAGCAACAGGAGTGTACAGAGACAAGGAGGACAGACAGGACAGACAGGGAGGACAGACAGATAGACCGGACAGACAGACAGAAAGGACAGACAGATAGACCGGACAGACAGACAGATAGACCTGACAGACAGGACAGGCAGGGAGGACAGACAGGTGTCTGAGGGCGTTCGTAAGAGCATTTGTTGCCTCACCTGAGCCGAACAGCCAGTCGTAGATGGAGGGCTACGGACAAGAGCACTTTGTGGGGGACAGAGGGAGCCGCCAGTCGGACCCCCAGAGAGCCTCGGGGACTGAGGAGCTCCGGTCTGCTGGCATGTCTCTCCAGGGAGGGGACCACCGCCTCCGTATGAGCCCCCACGGACAGGGCCACGAGACAGCCGCCCAGCGATACAGCGCCACACGCATCCAGGCTGGCCTGGGGCCTGAGAGGTGAGTCTGGCTCCCAGGGGCCCCCCGGAGAACACAGAGCCACACAGGCAACCACAGGAACTGAGATTACAAAAACGTGTTTGAGAGAGAAGTAAATTCAAAAAATGATTTGAGAAATTATTACATGAAAAGACATGAAAGAATTCTACACTGGTGTACAAATATAGAGAAGATAAAAAAATAACTTTCAAGACAATGTTCATGTAAAAAATATGAGTAAGTATGTGTAAGATTTAAACACAGTACTTGGATATATTTTGGATATATTTTGGATATTCATCCTATTAACAGATAGTGAGACAGAGAGGCTTGTATGAGTGATATATGAAGTCATGGATAGTGGAAGACAGGGGTTATCTAAGCAGACGTTATTCTATCTGTACTCTCATCAGGTGAAGGGTTAGTTAAGTTGAATCACTGCTGCTGACAGGTGCTATTTAGAGCAAATACTTCAAAAGTACTAAGACTTCTAATAGAAGTCCTGGGTTGCTTGTCAGTGGTTTAAAGGATTAGAAGAAGCCTGTTTTTACAGGATTGTGTCTCTTTTGTCTGGTTTTCACACACCTGCATTCACAGGAACAACATGTAAATCAGGCTTCAGCAGTCGACTCGGGTTCCAGTCCCTGCCCTGACGGTGTTTACTCACCTCCTCGTTATAATGTCACCAACTGACACATTATCGGACACGTAAACACGCTTTAAGGCGATTCCACTTAGAGAGTTAGATGAATCTGAAAGGGGTGTGGATCAGAGTTCCCCCTCCCCAGAACCCCCTCCCCAGAACCCCCTCCGCACCTGAGCACCTGAGTCTAACGCTGACCCGTCTGACCAGATGGATCCTGTTGGCAGCAGCTGTGATTGTGGTGTCGAACTACAGGAGTTGATCTCTTCATGGAGCAGAGCAGGACAGCATTAAACAGCTTGTCTTAAGTCACACGGTTATTTTGAGAAGGATGGATTAGATCGCCCTCCTCTGTAAGGCTAGATCAGACAGGAGTGTCTGGGTAGGAGTTCAGGTTTGGTGTGAATTAACTGCTTAAAATAGCCACAGAACACTGTTGGTGGAGGAGTCTGTGACCCATATTTGCAATGACCCACATCTAACCTGACACTAACACACACACACACACACACATATACTAACACACACACACACTAACACACACAGATACACACTAACACACACACTCTCCCTGGTAATAGCAGGGAACCCTCACAGTAGCAGGAATACATTCTGGATTGAAATCAAGCAGCTCCATGTATTTTCTGAACTTTACATTATTCCTCTATTCTCTCCATTGGGATTCATAACTGTGAACAAAACTCATCCATTCTCTCAGAACAGTTCAACCACAAACACATTAAAAAAAAGCGTTCTAGTCTAACAGACTATAAGCCGACTATCCATTTCTGCCGCATTAGGAGTAAGTGATGAGATCTAAGTGGCACCATGATAGCTGTTATGTAAACCTGCTTAGCAAAAACCAACATACAGTTCCATCCAGACACTTTAAAAGCTCTTTGAAAGCCCCAGGAACCCAGGGAGAGTGGATCCTGTATACTGAGGGAGGGAGGGAGGGAGAGAGAGGAGGGGGAGAGAGGGAGATATAGCCAGAGAGAGGAAGTATATTTCTGTTTATCTAAGGGTAGAAGATCATAATTGTCTTCCATCAATTCATTACATACACATTTCTGCTTTCATCTCCTCAGTGTGGTTTAGAACACAGACTACATTAGCACACTGGATAAAGCCTGTTTGAACAGAACTGTCTCAGCTCTGCACTGCATTAGATGAAAAACCTTTTTACAGGGTTAACAGGTTTTCTACAGAATGTTAGAATCCTGCCTTTCCTAGAATGTGATCTGTATTAAGTGGCTCTTTTATTAGCAGCACATCCGGTGGAATTCAGAGTTTAGTGTCATGTGATGCTTTAATCAGAGAGGGGTTCTGTCCAATTTCAGCACCCCCCCCCCCCCCCCTCCCACCGATATAATTGATCAATTGGAACTTTGAAACACAATATGCAATCGGATAGCATTGCTATCAATGACGGTGGAAGTTTATTGATTTACCAAACTCATAGGGTTAAGCAGCCTTGGATCTCATGTGCTGTTTCAGTAGAGAGGAGACTGGGATAGGAGGGAGAGGGAGGAGAGGGGGGAGAGGGGGAGGAGAGGGGGGGAGAGGGGGGGAGGGAGGAGAGGGAGGGGTGAGAGGGAGGGGACGGAGGGATGAGAGGGAGGGGTGAGAGGGAGGAGAGAGAGGGAGGGGACAGGGGGGAGATGACGAGTCTCTCTGACAGACTCTCTGCCTCCATACATAACCAGCAGAGTTCAGCAGGTGATCACATCCAGCAGCAGCACGTGAGAGCTCCGTTACCGACTGAAGCCAACATCTTACCGGAGCCGGTTTGGGGGTTTGATCGTCCTTTCCGAGATAAACTAACCCGGGATAATTAAACTAACCCGGTATTTAACCTGGTTCAGTTTTTGGTCCAGAGATACTCAGTTACCATAGAAACACAGCTGGGAAGTTATTTACCAGACAACCTGCATATCCAGAGAGTTGGAGAAGGTTTGGAAATGTTTCTATATTTAATGAATATATTTTATTGTTTTTTGTTTACTTTTATCGTTCTAAACTGATGATATTAAAACCAGTAATAATCCCAGCTAGCTAGGAGACACATGTCTGTTTTACCACATGCTAGCATACTAGCTAGCAGGACATTTGAATGATTCTTTTATCATTAATCTGCCTTAAACTTGTATTTAACACGTTATATTGGTGATATTTTATTGTTTTAACGTAACTTGAGTCTATTGAAGCTGTTTAGTTCATCATTTCCTACCGACATGTGAGATCAGCTAACAAGCTAACAGGCTAACAAGCTAGCATCTAGTAACATCAGACAAATCTAACTTTTAGATGTTAAAATGATCTTTTATTTACATTCAAATCGAATTTAAATCTCATTACATTGATTAAAATGTGGCTCCAAAACTACCATCTTAAATATCTTAGTTTATAACATGTGTGATCATGATTTGATGGATGATGATTGAAATGTGATGGTTTAGATCTGATGATGGATGATTCATGTGTTCATGGGTTCATCTGTGACACTTGTCTGGTTTCTCGTAGATTCGTCGTTGTTTACATCTATGTAGGTCAGTAAGGTGAACAGAGTGTATGTTATCATGATGACGTATGTTATCATGATGACGTATGTTATCATGATGACATGTATGTTATCATGTCAGTGGGTCACGCTGTCCCAGATGTGCTGTCATGTCAAGCACACGGCATCAGTGTTCTGTCTCTGTCCAGCTGAGACCTCAGGACAGTCCTTCAGGAGACTCACAGACTAGAATGAGCTTTGTCTCAAGCCCTGAACCAGGTCCGGTTTGTGTGTGTTTTTAAAGAGTGCGTTGTGAGATCTGACCTTGTTGTGTTGTTTTGTACCAGCATGGCAGATTACCTGATCAGCGGTGGAACCGGCTACGTCCCTGAAGATGGACTCTCAGCCCAGCAGCTGTTCTCCATCGGTGACGGACTCACCTACAAGTAAGTTGGTGTTTTGGCTCTGCTACGAGGGGAACTTAGGTAATTCAGTTGTTGGGTAGATGTAGTGAGGTGAGGGTCGCGGTGTGGGGGGGAGGGCGGGGGGGGATGCGGGCGGCGTCATGTAACGGGAAACGCATTTTGAACCGGCAGATCTGACCCACAGTGTGTTGACGTGGACGGTCTATCTGGAGCAGAGCTTTGCTCTAAAGGGGACGGGGTGACTTACAAGTGAGTAGAACGGTTAACTTCTAACCATTTTACACTGTCACACAAAAAAAAGAATAAATTTAAATAAAAGAAATTCAAGTAAGAACAATCAGAACATTAAAAACTGAGAATCCACCATTTTTTGGGTTTCTAAGACACGCCTTCTTGCACCCTGGTACCATGACTTCTTCTTCTAAGCTTATTGGACGATATTCACCTTTTGTGGGGCTGATGGGAAGGGGGTGTTAGAGCTATGCTAACAGCTAACTCTACCACTGGGTGGATTTTACATTGACATGTATTCATTTAGCAGATGAATGGCTTCCAGGAGCTATATGGGGGATATGTGCTTCCAGTGTTGCTATGGCTGCATCCACATGGGTCACTGAGAGTCTGCAGGAGCTGCTGTACGATGCTTTCATAAGTTTTGACGTGAACGTCTAGTTGGCCACTCATCCAGGTTCCTCTTCATCCCCCCTCCTCTTCATCCCCCCTCTGTCACCTCAAGCACGGCCTGTCATGAGAACAGTCATTTCACTTTTCTGTCATTTCACTTTTCACTCTCAACTGCATCCACAGTGTTGATAACTGCTGGATAACTCTGCTTGATAACCCTGCTTGATAACCCTGCTGGACGTGCAGGTGCTGTGTTTGGTCTCCAGACATGATACTTCGACCTGCTGGTCATCGGTGGGATTCGTATCTGAAGGTCTTCTATCATCTAACACCTAAGAGTTGTTTCCCCAAAAGCTGTTGGCAGTGTTTGTTTCTGGAACGTTCCTCTGGTTAAGGTTAGACCAGAGCTAGTCCAGGGTGAAACTACACTATATTACCAAAAGTATTTGGTCACCCATCCAAATGATCAGATGGATGGGTGACCAAATACTTTTGGTAATATAGTGCATATTCTGTGAAGGAGTGATGCGACTCAGGGAAGTTCTGAACGTGTGTGTGTGTGTGTGTGTGAGAGAGAGTGTGTGTGTGTGTAGAGCGTCTCCCTGTTCAGTAATGAAGTGAAGGCTGCACATGACCCTCCTGATGTGCTGTCATGTGAGGGAGGAGGAGGGGGTTAGGTGGGCTACATTATCCCAGGGCAGGGTCTCTTGTTTGGGCTACATTATCCCAGGGCCGGGTCTCTTGTTTGGGCTACATTATCCCAGGGCAGGGTATCTTGTTTGGGCTACATTATCCCAGGGCAGGGTCTCTTGTTTGAGCTACATTATCCCAGGGCAGGGTCTCCTGTTTGGGCTACATTATCCCAGGGCAGGGCCTCTTGTTTGGGCTACATTATCCCAGGGCTGGGTCTCTTGTTTTGGGTTACATTATCCCAGGGCCGGGTCTCTTGTTTGGGCTACATTATCCCAGGGCAGGGTCTCTTGTTTGAGCTACATTATCCCAGGGCAGGGTCTCCTGTTTGGGCTACATTATCCCAGGGCAGGGTCTCTTGTTTGAGCTACATTATCCCAGGGCTGGGTCTCTTGTTTGGGCTACATTATCCCAGGGCCGGGTCTCTTGTTTGGGCTACATTATCCCAGGGCTGGGTCTCTTGTTTGGGCTACATTATCCCAGGGCCGGGTCTCTTGTTTGGGCTACATTATCCCAGGGCAGGGTCTCTTGTTTGAGCTACATTATCCCAGGGCAGGGTCTCCTGTTTGGGCTACATTATCCCAGGGCAGGGTCTCCTGTTTGGGCTACATTATCCCAGGGCAGGGTCTCTTGTTTGAGCTACATTATCCCAGGGCAGGGTCTCTTGTTTCCCAGGGCTGGGTCTCTTGTTTGGGCTACATTATCCCAGGGCCGGGTCTCTTGTTTGGGCTACATTATCCCAGGGCCGGGTCTCTTGTTTGAGCTACATTATCCCAGGGCAGGGTCTCTTGTTTGAGCTACATTATCCCAGGGCAGGGTCTCCTGTTTGGGCTACATTATCCCAGGGCCGGGTCTCTTGTTTGAGCTACATTATCCCAGGACAGGGTCTCCTGTTTGGGCTACATTATCCCAGGGCAGGGTCTCTTGTTTGAGCTACATTATCCCAGGGCTGGGTCTCTTGTTTGGGCTACATTATCCCAGGGCCGGGTCTCTTGTTTGGGCTACATTATCCCAGGGCTGGGTCTCTTGTTTGGGCTACATTATCCCAGGGCCGGGTCTCTTGTTTGGGCTACATTATCCCAGGACAGGGTCTCTTGTTTGAGCTACATTATCCCAGGGCAGGGTCTCCTGTTTGGGCTACATTATCCCAGGGCAGGGTCTCCTGTTTGGGCTACATTATCCCAGGGCAGGGTCTCCTGTTTGGGCTACATTATCCCAGGGCAGGGTCTCTTGTTTGAGCTACATTATCCCAGGGCAGGGTCTCTTGTTTGAGCTACATTATCCCAGGGCAGGGTCTCTTGTTTGAGCTACATTATCCCAGGGCAGGGTCTCCTGTTTGGGCTACATTATCCCAGGGCAGGGTCTCTTGTTTGAGCTACATTATCCCAGGGCAGGGTCTCTTGTTTCCCAGGGCTGGGTCTCTTGTTTGGGCTACATTATCCCAGGGCCGGGTCTCTCATTATCCCAGGGCAGGGTCTCTTGTTTGAGCTACATTATCCCAGGGCAGGGTCTCCTGTTTGGGCTACATTATCCCACGGCCGGGTCTCTTGTTTGGGCTACATTATCCCAGGGCAGTGTCTCTTGTTTGAGCTACATTATCCCAGGGCAGGGTCTCTTGTTTGAGCTACATTATCCCAGGGCAGGGTCTCCTGTTTGGGCTACATTATCCCAGGGCAGGGTCTCTTGTTTGAGCTACATTATCCCAGGGCAGGGTCTCTTGTTTCCCAGGGCTGGGTCTCTTGTTTGGGCTACATTATCCCAGGGCCGGGTCTTTTGTTTGGGCTACATTATCCCAGGGCCGGGTCTCTTGTTTGAGCTACATTATCCCAGGGCAGGGTCTCTTGTTTGAGCTACATTATCCCAGGGCAGGGTCTCCTGTTTGGGCTACATTATCCCAGGGCAGGGTCTCTTGTTTGAGCTACATTATCCCAGGGCAGGGTCTCTTGTTTCCCAGGGCTGGGTCTCTTGTTTGGGCTACATTATCCCAGGGCCGGGTCTCTTGTTTGAGCTACATTATCCCAGGGCAGGGTCTCCTGTTTGGGCTACATTATCCCAGGGCAGGGTCTCTTGTTGAGGCTGGACTGGCAGATGTTTTCTGTGTCAGGCTGTACTTGTTTGTTTTCTCCCCTCCTCCCTCTAATCCTGCATGGGTAACTTATTTGGTGTGTGTGTATGGTCTGTGGGGGGTGTGTGTGTGTACTCTGTGGTCTGTGTGTGTAGTCTGTGGTCTGTGTGTCTCACTGTCCTGTCTGTGTTCCATTACCACACACTCCAACTCCCTCCACTTCCTTTGTGCTGCTCTTTCCATCTCCAGGAGTTCTCCCTCTGGGACCTGTCCCCACTACTTCTCCCCCTCTCCTTCCTCCTCCTGTCTCTCTCGTTCTTCTCCCTCCTGTCTCTCTCCTTCCTCCCTCTCTTCTCCTCCTCCTGCCTCTCCTTCTTCCCCCTCTTCTCTTCCTCCTGTATCTCTCCTTCCTTCTATCTGCTCACAAGCCGTCCTTCTTCTCTTTTCAGTCTGTCTGTGTTTTTACACCCTCTCGCCAAAAACACCAAATATACACCCGTCTGTGAAAAACACTCCTCTCTGTTCCATTCCCCTCTCTCCCCACCCCTCTCTCTCTCTGTCTCCCTCTCTCTCTCTCCCTCCCTCTTCCCCCTGTTCTCAGTCCTGCTGTTTGTTGGTTCAGTTGGATTCAGTCCCACTGTGTCTCTGCAAGCTCCTAAAAAACATTGAAGTATTTTAAATTTTAAACCATCTATTAAAATATGAATGGAGTGTGATACAGGGATCTACAGTAAGAATATCCAGCATGTTCAGAGGTGTTGAAAGATTTTGTTACTCGGCATGTTGCCAACTCAAATTAAGTTGTCCTAGCACACGACACCTAGCACACAGCACCTAGAACACAGCACCTAACATACAGCATCCAGGTCCTAACACACAGCACCTAACACACAGCACACAGCACCTAGCACACAGCACCTAGAACACAGCACCCAGGTCCTAACACACAGCACCTAACACACAGCACACAGCACCTAGCACACAGCACCTAGAACACAGCACCCAGGTCCTAACACACAGCACCTAGCACACAGCACCTAACACACAGCACCTAGCACACAGGTCCTAGTGGTGTGTGTTTGCCTCCTGATGACATGTGACCTTCCAGCTGTGTGCTGCTCCTGGTCTGAAGCCTTGGTCAGGTGGAGGATTTAGCAGGAAGGAGAGCGTAAAGATGTGGCTAGGTGTGGCCAGGTGGGTGTGGCTTTGTCATGATGTGCCTCGTCATCACCACCCAGTCTCCCCCCATCAGTTGAACTGGTTTGAACCGGCCGGATGCAGTCCTGCTGTGTTTTGACCCCCTAGGATTGGGTTCATGGTTGGGTGTGTCTGTGTGTTGTACACATGACCCCTGACCTTTCATTCTGCCTCTTGTCTTCCAGTGACTTCCTGATTCTGCCAGGCTTCATAGATTTCAGCTCAGATGAAGTGGTGAGTGTTTCCTCTTACACACACTCACACACACACACACACACTCTCACTCAGTTTCCCTTCTCTGTTCTTCTCTTGACGCCTGTTTCAGTGGCCCCTTTTAATAGCTGAAAGATGCAGCAGATATTCTTGGATGTTCTTAGCAACATGGCTCCTCGACAGAGCTCCTTCTCTTATTCCTCCCCCAGCTGACTTTGTCAGGTTCAGACAGGCTTGTTTTAAAGGCAGGGGGAAGATTCTGACTCGTTCCAGTCTGGAGGAGGGGGAGGGGGAGGAGGATGGGGGAGGGGTTGGGATTTTTAACTAGACCACGACCGTATTTAGCTTTCAGTCAACAGACACTCCTACGCTAACCTCTGCTAGACCATGACTCTCCTCTCAGCACAGATTTAGACACGCTAACATGAACCACATGCTGGCTTTGGTAATTGCATGTTTTCCTGCTGCAGTTCTGCTGGGTTTTCCGAGCGACCGTGTCACTCTGACACCGCAGGGCCTTTTGAGCCAAGATGGCGGCTGGTCCGTCTGTGTTTTATGGTTGTGCTGGGAGGGCTGCTCTTTTCTGCTCTCTGTCTCCCCCCCTTCTCTCTCCCTCTCTCTCCCCCCCACCCCACCTGGCAGGGGGATGATGGGAGTGTTAATCTCAGGCTTTAGGATCAAATCCTTCCTTTCTGCCGTCCAGTTCTGGGCTTTTTAATCTAATTGATATCTAATCCCCCCCCAGAGAGAATAGGGCAGAGTGTAGAGTCAGGTGGCTGAGTGGTTAGGGATAGTCAGGCTAGTGATCAGAAAGTTCCTGGTTTGAATCCCGGGCTGTGCCAACATGTGATGTTGTGTCCTGGAGTCCTCACAGGTTAGGAAGCTGTGGTATCTAGCAGGTCTGTGGGAGGAATGTGTGGCCCAACACTCTGTGGTTTCCCAGGAAGCAGGAATGCTGTCAGGAGCGGGGGGGGGGGGGGGGGGGGGGGGGGGGTGCTTCTCACACTAACTGACTCTTCTTATCACACAGAGGACGTTCCCAGGCTGGGCCAGTCCAAAGTGAAGGTCACAGGTTATTTTGGTTCCCGTGGTTCTCCTGGGTTCCTCCCCGGTTCCTCCCTGGTTGCTCCCTGGTTCCTCCATGGTTCCCCTGGTTCTGTTGCCTTAAACACTGCAGCTCCCCCCCTGTCAGGTAGACCTCATGAGACAGGGTGTGTGTAAACACAGCAGCCTCTGTTCAGCTTCTCTGAGGTCTGGTCACAGAGGGACGCCCAGGCGCCCGCTTTAGATACCCCCCCCCCCCCCCCCCCTGGTGGACACAGGGGGTTACTGTCCTGTACTCAGTGGAACAGTGAGCTAACTGTGCTGTTGAACTGTGGTGATAGTCAGCAGAGCATGCTAACATGCTAACTGTGGTGTCTACACCCCCCCCCCCCCCCCCCCTCAGGACCTGACCTCTGCCCTGACCAGGAAGATCACCATCAAGACGCCGCTCATTTCCTCTCCCATGGATACAGTCACAGAGTCTGCGATGGCCATCGCCATGGCGGTAAGATCCGGCCTTCACTGTGTCTGATATAAGTCTGTGGTTTGGTTGGTGTGTGTGTTTCAAAGAGGGAGGGGCCTGACTGTTCTGGGAGGGGCCTGTCTGTTCTGGGAGGGGCCTGCCTGTTCTGGGAGGGGGCTGACTGTTCTGGGAGGGGCCTGCCTGTTCTGGGAGGGGGCTGACTGTTCTGGGAGGGGCCTGACTGTTCTGGGAGGGGCCTGTCTGTTCTGGGAGGGGCCTGCCTGTTCTGGGAGGGGGCTGACTGTTCTGGGAGGGGCCTGCCTGTTCTGGGAGGGGGCTGACTGTTCTGGGAGGGGCCTGTCTGTTCTGGGAGGGGCCTGACTGTTCTGGGAGGGGCCTGACTGTTCTGGGAGGGGCCTGACTGTTCTGGGAGGGGCCTGACTGTTCTGGGAGGGGCCTGACTGTTCTGGGAGCAGGGTGCTTGCGCAAGTCTTGAAAGTCTTTAAAAGTATGGAATTTTGAAACACTGTTTTCCAGACCTTGAAAAGTCTTGAATTTTTTAGGAAAGTCTTAATAAAGTATGGAAAAAAATCTTATGGTAGATCTTTACAGTATGCTCAAAGGCATTGTGAAACGAGAAATGGGAAGGTATAAACCTACAACTATAATTTTACTAACTGGTCACGTACTGCATTAGCCTAATGGAACGGAATCCAATTGAGCGCTTCACTCCGTAGACTCCCATTCAAAATGGACTTATAAAACAATTTACACTGAATTATGCATTTGTTCACTGAATACTATAAAAAACACAATTGGTACGATCTCAACCAATTTACAGTAGGCAGTGGTACGCAAGTGCAAAGGTACATAAAGTCAAGGTCTTGGAAAAAAAAAAGAATCAGTTTGAAAAAAGTCTGGAAAAAGTCTGGAATTTTTATTTGAAAAAAGAGCAAGCACCCTGTGGGAGGGGGCTGACTGTCCTGGGAGGGGCATGCCTGTTCTGGGAGGGGCCTGACTGTTCTGGGAGGGGCTTGACTGTTCTGCTGCTCTGTGTTGTAGTTGATGGGTGGAATTGGGATGATTCATCATAACTGCACTCCAGAGTTCCAGGCTAATGAAGTTCGTAAAGTCAAGGTAAGAATTTTAAATTCATCAGGTCAATTTCTTACTTCACTGGCAGCGATGTTCTATCATGTTTTAACATTGGTCGGTGTGTGTGTGTGTTGCGGCTGGTGTGTGTGTGTTGCGGCTGGTGTGTGTGTGTTGCGGCTGGTGTGTGTGTGTTGCGGCTGGTGTGTGTGTGTTGCGGCTGGTGTGTGTGTGTGTGCTGCGGCTGGTGTGTGTGCTGCGGCTGGTGTGTGTGTTGCGGCTGGTGTGTGTGTGTGCTGCGGCTGGTGTGTGTGTGTTGCGGCTGGTGTGTGTGTGCTGCGGCTGGTGTGTGTGTGTGTGCTGCGGCTGGTGTGTGCGTGTGTTGCGGCTGGTGTGTGCGTGTGCTGCGGCTGGTGTGTGGGTGTGCTGCGGCTGGTGTGTGTGTTGTGGCTGATGTGTGTGTGCGCTGCGGCTGGTGTGTGCTGCGGCTGGTGTGTGTGTGTGTGTGTGCTGCGGCTGGTGTGTGTGTGTGCTGCGGCTGGGCAGAGGTTCGAGCAGGGTTTCATCACAGATCCTCTGGTGATGAGTCCTCGTCACACGGTGGGTGATGTCATCCAGGCCAAGCAGCATCACGGCTTCTCTGGTATCCCCGTGACCGAGACGGGCAAGATGGGAGGGAAGCTGGTGGGCATTGTCACCTCCAGAGACATCGACTTCCTGTCGGAGAAGGACCACAGCCGACCCCTAGAAGAGGTGTGGTGTGAGGTGTGTGTGTGGTGTGTGTGTGTGTGAGGTGTGTGTGAGGTGTGTGTGTGGGTGGGTGTGTGTGAGGTGTGTGAGTGTGGCACTTCACATAATCTAATGTTCTTTAGAACTATTTGTTGGTCCCCATATGGTGACTTGCCAGTGTTGTGGTTGTATCTCTTGCTTTATGTTCACAATCGTTGTGTGATGCATTTATAGTTCTTCCCTCGGCACTTATTGGTTCTCATGATGTATGATTCACGATCTAAAAAACCCACTGTGTTCGGGGTCTATCACGTTGCTATGCTCAATGACTGATGCTCTTTGTAAAAGCTCTCTCTTGTAAGTCGCTTTGGATAAAATTATTAAATGAATAAATGTAAATGAGGTGTGTGTGAGGTGTGTGTGAGGTGTGTGTGAGGTGTGTGTGAGGTGTGTGTGAGGTGTGTGTGAGGTGTGTGTGAGGTGTGTGTGAGGTGTGTGTGAGGTGTGTGTGTGACTTGTGTTTGGAGGGCTTGGAGAATGAGATGTGATCTGTGACTTTCTCTGACGGATGATGTTTTGTGGTTTCCTAGGCGATGACCAAGAGGGAGGAGCTTGTGGTGGCTCCTGCTGGTGTGACCCTGAAGGAGGCCAACGACATCCTGCAGAGGAGCAAGAAAGGTCGGCCATCTTGATTACAGATCTACATGTAGTCATTTAGCAGACGCTCTTTTCCAGAGTGACTTACAGCAAGTACAGGGACATTCCCCCCTGAGGGAAGTAGGGTGAAGTGCCTTGCCCAAGGATGCGACGACTTGCCCAACGTCATGTTGGCACAGCCGGGATATGATGTGTGTTTCCTGACGCGTGTTTCCTGACAAGTGTGTGTGTGTTTGCAGGTAAGCTTCCCATCGTGAACGACAGTGATGAGCTGGTGGCCATCATCGCCCGGACAGACCTGAAGAAGAACAGGGACTACCCTCTGGCTTCTAAAGACTCCCGCAAGCAGCTGCTCTGCGGCGCCGCCATCGGAACCAGGGAGGACGACAAGTACCGTCTGGACCTGCTGGTGCAGGCTGGGGTGGACGTGGTCGTGCTGGTGGGTCAAGGGGTCAGGGGTCAGGGCTGTCTGCTCCACGAGCCAAGATCGCTCTTTGCTGTATTGTGGGTAATGGTGTTGTCTGTCTCTGCTGCATTGTGGGTAATGGTGTTGTCTGTCTCTGCTGCATTGTGGGTAATGGTGTTCTCTCCGCAGGACTCCTCCCAGGGGAACTCTGTGTATCAGATCAACATGATCAACTACATCAAGCAGAAACACCCCGAGCTGCAGGTGGTGGGAGGAAACGGTCAGTCACATGATGGGTTCACATCCAATCAGAAAGCCCACGTGTCACATGATGGGTTCACATCCAATCAGAAAGCCCACGTGTCACATGATGGGTTCACATCCAATCAGAAAGCCCACGTGTCACATGATGGGTTCACATCCAATCAGAATGCCCACATGGCACATGGAAAGCTGTGTGTGTGTGTGTGTGTCTGTTGTGTAACATCCTTGTTTGTGTGTGTGTGTGTGTTGCAGTGGTGACAGCAGCCCAGGCTAAGAACCTGATTGATGCAGGTGTGGATGCTCTCCGGGTGGGAATGGGGTGTGGCTCAATCTGCATCACCCAGGAAGGTGAGAACCTCCACACACCCTCACACACTATCTCAGACCATCACACCTCCACACACCATCTCAGACCATTACACACACCCTCACACACCATCTCAGACCCTCACACCTCCACACACCCTCACACACCACACGCTGTAGGTTTGCATTGCAGGTTCAGAATCATTGTAGTAGTTTCTTTGTCTCCAGTGTGTGACTGGTCTGTACTGTCTGTACCGTCTGTGATGTCTGTCTGTGCTCCTCAGTCCGTCAGTACTGGAAGAGGCGGCTAAACTGTTCCCCAGTCAGTTACGAAAAGGAAGCACATAAATAGGCACGTGGGGTTGTCATGGTGATCTGGGTTGCCATGGGGACATGCCTCTCGTTCAAACAAGGTCATGTTGAAAGATTACAGAAAAGCAAAGCAAACAGCATCAGGTCAAATATGTTTCAGTCCTGGTCAAATATGCGTGAGGTCATGATCGATGCAGCGTCGTTAACAGACCCCCTCTCAAGGTCAGATGGATAAACGCAAATAAAGCCTCGAGGCATTTTAACCATCCATCCCTTGCAATGCGTCGCCACGGTGACGTGTCCTGATGCCACTTCCCGTTTCCTGTGTTGCAGTCATGGCGTGCGGCCGCCCCCAAGGGACCTCTGTGTACAAGGTGGCGGAGTACGCCAGGCGGTTCGGGGTGCCTGTGATCGCTGACGGGGGGATTCAGACCGTGGGCCACGTGGTGAAGGCTCTGTCTTTGGGGGCGTCCACAGGTAGGCCCCGCCCACATACTGAGGGGTGGATAACCACCCACTTAACGACCTGGTTACCATCCTAACAACATGGTTATCTCTCAGGCTATCGGCCTTAACGACACAATCCGTTTCTCTCCTCCAGTGATGATGGGCTCGTTGCTCGCGGCGACCACGGAGGCTCCAGGAGAGTACTTCTTCTCTGATGGCGTGCGGCTGAAGAAGTACCGCGGTATGGGCTCCCTGGACGCCATGGAAACCAACACCAGCAGTCAGAAACGCTACTTCAGGTACCGGGTGGGGTCGTCATGGAGACAAGATCACACGGTAGATAGATAACTGCCTGCATGTCGACTTGTCGACTTAACTTACTTATTTTGTACACTGGAACACTTAACCAGACTACTTAATTACTTATTTTCTTATTTTTTTTTATATCTGACCTTATCGTGCCCGCCTATTGCTATTGCCATTGCTATTGTTATGTTATTGTCATTATGTATATTACCCTGCAACTCTGTGTGCTGTACTTTACCCTGCTGCTGTTGTGAACTGCAATTTCCACCTCCTGGAGGACAAATAAAGGTTCATCTAATCTAATCTACCAGAGTGACTGTACCAGACTGTAGCTCTGCTGTGGCTCTGCTCCCTGACGCCTGCTCTCTCCTCTCTCTCTCTCTCTCTCTCTCTCTCTCTCTCCTCTCTCTGCTCTCGCATCTCTACTATCTCTTCTCTCTCTGCTCTCTGCTCTCTACTCTCTCTTTGCTCCACAGTGAGGGGGACAACGTTAAGGTGGCCCAGGGAGTGTCTGGTTCTGTCCAGGACAAAGGTTCCATCCACAAGTTTGTCCCCTACCTGATCGCTGGGATCCAACATGGCTGCCAAGACATCGGAGCCAAGAGTCTGTCTGTGCTGAGGTGAGTGGACCAGGTGGCTGAGCGGTTAGGGAATCAGGCTAGCGATCAGAAGGTTGTCGGTTCGATTCGTCATGACGAATCGAACCGACAACCTTCTGATCGTCATGATCATGATGCTAATGTGCTTCTGTCGTCCAGGTCCATGATGTACTCTGGAGAGCTCAAGTTTGAGAAAAGGACCATGTCTGCTCAGGTGGAGGGAGGAGTCCACGGACTCCACTCGTAAGTACACACACACACAGATATACACACACGTACAGTACAGAAGCTTGAGTTGTCCTGTCCTGTTTCTGTTTGTCTTCTGCACCGTAGATATGCTTTTGTCCCATGTAAGTATAAACATGTGAAGGTCTGATGTTGTTAAACATGCAGATCAGGGGGTCTGTTGTGTTCTCACAGCACTTGGAAGTTCTCCCCTCCCAGTCCTGCAGAACCCAGCTTATCCAGGGAACAGAACAGTGGTCATGTTGTTCTCGATGTTGTTCTTGTTGTGGTGTTCCTTCCATGGTCCTGATAGTTCCCTAGAGGTCATCCGTTTCTGGTTAGTGTGGGTGATGTCCGTACTTCCTGTTTTGGGGCGAGGCAGTGATGTCATATCCTCTCTGCCCCCCCCCCCCCCCCACAGTTACGAGAAGCGTCTCTACTAGAGGACGAGGCAGGATGTGTGTCCCAGACGTCCCCTCCCCCGCCGTGACCAAACGCAACCGCCACATCTGACACACGCACGCACACACATCACACACGCATCACACAAAGCTCCCAGGACGGCCCCCTCCTCCCTCCTCTCCACCCAGGGAGGGAGAGAGAGAGGGGGGAGAGAAGACGAGAGGGAGGGAGGATGGTCTGAGGGGGGGGACTAAAAGCAGGGGGCCAATCACACAGGGTTCCGATTAGACTGTGTGTCTGTGTGTGTTTGGTCTCCTCCACATCCTGCTGTACTCTTCACCAGCGAGCTGCCCCCCCTCGACCCCCGCCCCCCCCCTGTGCACCGTGGCAGATCCTCCCTTCTCCATGTCCTCAGCTTAGACTCTCTGAGCCTTCCAGATGTTAGCCGCTTCAAATATATTGTTTAGGACCGTTCTTACCGTGAGACTCTTGAGGTACGACGAGCCTGTGGCTGTTAATGAAGAAGGTGTCTAGGTAGTTTGGTACTGTGGTGGAACCAGCCCCCCCGAATAACGTCATGTATCCCTCTCTCTGTGACCCCCCCCCGCCCCTTTCCTCCCCTCCCTGCGTTAGACGATGAACCAAATATTTCCAGTGGCCCCTCACAGAGTCAGGGAACACGAGTGTAATGGACCATGAGCTAGACTCGTCCGTAGATCAGGGATGTTTAAAATACAAAACAACAACAAAAAACTGCAGGTGGTTAATCCGAAGACCACAAGTGCATGAAGAACCTGCTCTTCTGAGAACCGTTAGATTTTTTTCCATGAAGGAGACAGAATGTGAGCATGAAGGTTCCTGTTTTCTATTTGCTGTTTTTTTCCCCTCTTTATTTTCTTCCCACCGGCCTCCATGTAGATGCTGTTTCTAGTCTTTTTATAATCAGTTATATACTGCCAAGTGTCACGTGATCTGACACCAAATCTTTTTGTTATATCAAAGCCAAAATATCCCCCCTCCTCTACCTTTGAGCCACCGTGTCCTGTGGCAGATTGCGGTAACGTCTGATCATGTGATCGTGTGATCGTAGAGAGCTGCTCTTACCAGACACATGCCTTGAGACAGGGACAGGACGATGGCCTGCACACACTCAGAAACACACTTCCACATGAAGATGCGTTGATGTGCGACGCTGCACACACACACACACACACCCCCTCTCTGCTGTTCTCCAATCGTGTCTCTTCTGAAATATTGTCCAGTATTGCTGTTAAGTCGGCAGATGTTAGGAGGAAACTCGTTTTCTAACGTTTGTGATGTTTTTTCGCCAGGTCTTTTTCTAGGATGTGTGTTAGCGGGCGCTTTCCATATCGTGTTGATGATTGTACGTTTTCCACTCCTAAAGGTCCAGAATGATTTAACGAGACTTTTTGCAGTTTGTAGGATTTGTAGGTAAACGTACCTAAAGATGGAGAATTATAAACCTCTGTCCAATTGGATTTGAAGGCTGTTTATGTGCAGTCTCCCATGTGTTAAAATCCTCTACTTTGAACCTGATTTTGTTTACAACCCGACACGCAACAGATCTAGACAATGCTTTTTCTGTTAAATATTGTAAAATAAACAAAATTCAAATGAGCTGCGTTTGAATGTCGTCTCTTTGTCATGGATGCATACAGGATCGCACAGAACCGGTTTCTCTGTTTGAAGAGTGAAGTCCTAAAGATCTTTATGCAAACATGGAGGAGGATTAATCCATGTCTGAGGAAACTAGATTATCGTGTTTGACAGGTAAAAAAAAACAAAAAAAAACGATGGAAGACAAACTAAATCAGTTGAGTGTTTATTCAAGAGTATCTTGAACATGAATAATCATATTTTTAACAGATGAATAAATTAGTGAAGCTGGTTTCTGGCCAGTTGACAATAAGCTATGGTTTTAACAGAGACATCCTGCCCAGGAGGGGGCGCTGTTACCAGCTCTGACACTGAAAACTGCACTGAGGACAACTAAAGGCAGAATACAGAATACTATGATATTAACAGCATCAAATAAACTTGGCATTGAATGACAATATTATTCTATTAGACTTTAAAGTATATATATATATATATATATATATATATATGTGTCTAATGTTTTCAGTAGTCTCATGTAATAAGTGCTTATTATAATCACAGTAGTATCTAATTGCAAAATAGGGTTTGTACAAATGTGTACCCATCCCCATATATTCAAATGTACAAGGGAATCCATACTGTGTATGGGAGTATCAAACAGCAACAATGAATATCAAACATGGAAAAAAGTCACTTACAAATTAGCCTTGGTGTCGTGGCATTCTGTGGCACTTAAAGCTCCCTAATTTAGTAAACGAACATTTCGGTTGTTTCATTTCAAAAACAATCTTGATCAACAAACCCTCCAGTAATTTGGCACAATCGACAATTTTCCTCAACCAAGAAGAAGCTCAGAAAGGAAGACCTCAAAAGCACCTTCCGAGACGGACATCTTGCTTTCTTTCAATAAGAACACCAGCCATCATTGGCCTCGACTCCACTTTTACACCTCCCGACTCCCCCTACAGGTCAATCGTCTCACTGCAGACGCTCAGAGCATCGATCTGCCGACACGCACTCATGAATTCCTCCTGGACGGAGCGGTCAGCCTCGGAGGAGACGTCCAGGTCCAGACTCTCCTGAGAGGCCGACCCCAGGGTGAGATAGCGGCCCTGGGGGTGACACGCTTGGCTCCCTCGAGGGGCGTCTCCCTGGCCGGCACCTCCAGGACCGAGCTGACCGGGGCTGGAGCAGAGGACCAGCGTAGAGTCTCCGAGGGAGGGTCTGTACAGGGAACAGGAAGAGGAGGTTCCCCTCCAGCGATCTGGCGACGAGCTGGCAGAGGAGGAGAGGGACTGAGGGGATGATGCATCTCCTGGATGAGAGGCCGAAAGCTGGGGTGCCACGTCGGCACAGGACGAGGTCCGGTACAGGCTCGGGTCGGCCAAGAGGGCCCCACGGAGAGCCTGGCCACCGTTGGGGGGCCCCAGGGGCCCGTTGAGCGAGAGATCACTGCAGCGGAAAGCTCTCGATGGCCCAAAGAGGCTTATGGGAAACAGCGCATCGCTGAAAAGCGCCTCGTCGATGCTGCGCCGCAGGTTGATGGGTGACGGAGGCCTCAGGTCGGCCGTGGAGTCGCTGGTGAACGACGAACCCCCGGACGTGGCTCCTCCCCCTTGTTCTTCCTGCGTGCCCGCCCCCGGCAGATCCAGGTCCCGATAGGCCAAGCCCTGGTTGCTGTGGTAAAGGAGGTCCAGGCCGTTCAGGCTGTTTCCCAACCTCTCGTCCACCAGGGTGTAAAGAGGCAGGCATTCGGTCTCTCTGTGCCCCACGGAGTCACAGATGGCCAGCTTCTCCTGCTGGCTCAGAGTCCACTGGTAGCTTCCGGGGATGATGGGCGACTTGGCGGCCAGCAGTTCGGTCCAGCAGCTAGCGGCCTGCGGAAGGTGGTCAGAGCAGTATACCGGCTGGGCCACTACCAGGGCCAAGGTGAGGCAGACTCCTACTTCGCAGACCCTGCAGCTGAACTGGAAGGCCCACCACGGCCAAGGGCGGAAGACTTCCGCCCCGCCTGCTAGGCCGAGGGCGTGGAGCATGGCGTAGAGCTGCAGACCGGCGGAGGCCAGAGAGAAGAGCGCCGACAGGAACACGGTAACCGCCGCTCGGTCCCAGTCCCGGCTCTCGGCGAACGGGCAGCGGTTGTAGCGTTCGGCCGGCGTAGGCGAGGTGTTGTTGAGGTGGTAGATGTGCTTGGAGTCGGCCCTCACGTAGCAGTAGAACACGAAATACGCCGCGGAGAGGAACGACGCCAGAGCCACGAACGCCCCACGCGAGACCAACGACAGAAAGAGTCCGAACGTCGCCGCCCTCTGGTGGTAGAACTGGAGTAGCACGGTCGGTCCGAAGGCTGCGAGGAAGTGGAGAAGTACCAGGCAGGCTAGGAAGCAGGGTCTCTGGAAGGCAGAGTAGGACAGCTGCATCCTTGAACGCATGGAGAGCAGGAGGAACACCAGGCCGAAGGCTGCGGTGAGGCAGGGGAACGGAGCCTCGTACAGCAGGAGAGTCGCCTCCACGGAGTGCAGGCGGTCCAGGTGACCGTAGGCATCGTAGAGGAGGGAGAACGCCCGGGTGGAGCCGGCGGCCAGGAGGAACAGGCTAACCAGGGCGAAGTAGCCACACCCAGAGGGGCAGCGCAGGGGCAGGCACAGCAGGTTGAGGGCCGAAGCGAGGGTCACCATGGCGAAGACGGAGCCCAGGCCGTAGACGTGAGCCTCCCACGCCAAACCCCAAGCCGCCATGGCGCTGTTCCAATCCGAGTGGAGAGGGACGAACATGGGCGGGGCCAGGATCAGGAAGGGGCTGCTGGTGGCGTTGCTGGAGGTGGCGTTGGCGGCCGGCGTAACCTTGGATACGGTGGGGAACACCCAGCTGTCGGAGGAGTTGCAGATTCCGGAACGTTCCTGGTTGCAGTCGGGGAGGAAGGTAAAGTCGTTGGCCGTCGAATCGGTGAGCCAGTCTTCTGTGTCGAGGGTGGAGCCTGAGAAACATGAGGGGGGGGGGGGGAAGAAATAGGGAGCAGGGGAGAGAAAGAGAGAGAGAAATAGGGGGCAGGGGGGGAGAGAGAGAAACAGGGTTTCAATTTCAATTCCATCAAATTTTCATCTCTTCCCAGAAGCAATTTCTCACAGGCGTCTTAACATGTCAGGGCCATAAGAGTAAGATGAAGGGATGAATCATTCATGAACGTGTAATATCTAAGCTGTGTGCACAAGGCGAGCTATTCCTTTACACCTTTACAGTCACCAAAACGAATGTTTTTTCCTGACTGGTAGTTTCAGCTTTTCGCCACCAGAGGGCGCAGTACACGGCTGAAAAACACTGGCTCACTTCCAGCGATATCAAAGCTTCCTCTCTTCCTAAAGCGGTCCTGTAGTGGAGAAGATAGACACTCTGGCCTGCTCTATCACTGTCTTTACTCGTGTTACATAAACTCAGAGCCAACATCTGTTGTGATACAAACACAGCTAATTATGATTGTACTGTACGCAGTAGTCATGCGCTTTGGGTCATGACCGAAAGGACAAGATTGCGGATACAAGCGGTCAAAATGAGTTTTCTCCGCGGGGTGGTCGGGCGCTCCCTTAGAGATAGGGTGAGGGGCTCGGTCACACAGGAGGAGCTCGGAGTAGAACTGCTGCTCCTCCACGTCGAGAGGAGCCAGCTGAGGTGGCTCGGGCATCTGTTTCGGATGCCTCCTGGACGCCTCCCTCGGAAGGTGTTCCAGTCATGTCCCACCGGGAGGCGGCCCTGGGGAAGACCTAGGACACGCTGGAGGGACTATGTCTCTCGGCTGGCCTGGGAACGCCTCGGGATCCCCCCGGAGGAGCTGGAGGAGGTGTGTGCGGTGAGGGACTGCTGCCCCCGCGACCCGGCCCCGGATAAGCGGAAGAAAATGGATGGATGGATGTATGGATGTACGCAGTTTACAACACGGGGGCAGAGTTACTGTAACAGATGGGTTTGGCCTCTCAGAAGAGGGGGTGGCCCTTCAGAGGAGGGAGTGGCCCTTCAGAGGAGGGAGTGGCTCTTTAGAAGAGGGAGTGGCCCTTCAGAAGAGGGAGTGGCCCATCAGAAGAGGGAGTGGCCCATCAGAAGAGGGAGTGGCCCATCAGAAGAGGGAGTGGCCCTTCAGAAGAGGGAGTGGCCCTTGGTGGTTTTAAATAGGGGCCCCTCTGTACAAACAGAGTCTGTTCTGCTCATCAACACTCAACATCCCGTGTTTAAAGACGCTGTTTGTTGGTGAAATAAGGAGGAGATGACGAGGGTTTGTGGTTTGAGGTTCGGCTTCCCTGCTTCCATTAAAACTGTTTAGAAGCGTCACGGCATCATCAGACTAAACAGGATGACCTTTCATCCATTAGAGAACATCTCTAAGTTATATTAATGGTTTGTTTATCCTCTTCAAGAGGAAATAAACACGACAGACATAACAGCACAACTTTAGATGATTTCTTTCCTACGGTCCGCAAGTTATTTTTCTGAAACTCCAGGTAGCTCTAGACAGCTTCCAGGTCAAGTTACATAACATTAAACTGGTTGTAAAGCTACCATCATGTTAGTGTCACTTGTTCTCCTTCTCATCAGTATATTCAGAAGCCATACTGAAGGTTTTGACGTGTTGTTTTGGTCCACAAGGCAAAACATGATCCGTGTGTTTCCATGATGGGGCTGGATATTGGTGGCATACTTCACTGTAGAGTGTCATGTTTTTAAACTTCCATCTCACATGGAAAATACATCACGTCTAGTGGGGTTATAGCATGTTGGTACGAGTCCCCGATTCGCCCACCTCAAAACCCACAAGTCATTAAACGAAAACGTTTCCCTCGGCAAATAGAGAGAGGGAAAAAAAACGAACATACTTAGATGTTATTTTTGGAATAGAAGTGCGACCCTGGTCCAGTGTACAACCCCACCCTGCCCCAGTCTAATGCTCATATTGTTCATGACGTCAGCGCTAGCAGAGTGACAGACTTCCATAGGTGGGGTTCGTCTTTATTAAGCAGTTTCCTCTTTCTAGGATGGAGGAGAACAGCGGATGTCTATTGAGTCTGGCTCATTTTCTCTCTGTCTTTCTCTTTCCTGTGCAGTTTTTACCTCTTGCTGTCATTCCCTCCCTCTCTCTCCCCCTCTCCCTCCCTCCCTTCCTGCCTCCCTCCCTCTCTTTGTCTGTTTCTTCCTCAATGATAGCTTACTGGCTCCATTAAGCTGTAATGTGTTTAGCTGTGGGGTGGTGTGTGTGTGTGTGTGTGTGTGTGGGGGGGGGGGGTGTAAGCAGGAAGCAGCAACACTCTTATTCTGCTGCTGTAAGCAGGAAGCAGCAACACTCTTATTCTGCTGCTGTAAGCAGGAAGCAGCAACACTCTTCTTCTCTGCTGCTGTAAGCAGGGAGCAGCAACACTCTTCTTCTGCTGCTATAAGCAGGAAGCAGCAACACTCTTCTTCTCTGCTGCTGTAAGCAGGGAGCAGCAACACTCTTCTTCTGCTGCTGTAAGCAGGAAGCAGCAACACTCTTCTTCTGCTGCTGTAAGCAGGAAGCAGCAACACTAACCCTCCTCCCTCCCTCTGCTTATCAAACACAGAGTGGCTCTTTAAGCTCCTTCACAACTGGGGCTTTAATCATGAAACCACTGAGCTTTACTGCTGTCAGCTGCTGCCACAAAGGCTGTTACCAGCCCTCTCTGCGTCTCTCTCTCTGTCTCTGTCTCTCTCTCTCTCTGCGTCTCTCTCTCTGTCTCTCTCTCTCTCTGCGTCTCTCTCTCTGTCTCTCTCTCTCTGCGTCTCTCTCTCTGTCTCTCTCTTTGTGTGTCTCTCTCTCTCCATCTCTCTGTCTCTCTGTCTCTCTCTCTCTGTCTGTCTCTCTCTCTGTCTCTCTCTCTCTCACTCTCTCTCTCTCTCTCTGTCTCTCTCTCTCTGTCTCTCTCTCTCTCTCTTTCTCTCTATGTCTCTGTCTCTCTCTCTCTCTGTCTGTCTCTGGTAGGTTGGTGGGGTGGGGTTCATGCAGACAGGTGTCCAGGACAGATTAGGTCTCTGTTCTCTGCTGGTCACTTTGTTGTTACCAGAACTGGTCCCAGCATGTGAATGCTGTCATTCTGTAATAACAGACACCCTGCTGGTGTGTGGGGGGGGGCGGAGTTTCAGACAAACAGGAAGTGGCGGTGGCGTTCCGCCCTCTGATAAGGATGTGTGTGTGTGTTGTGGCAGGCGGCGCTGTGTGTCCGCCCTGACTGTTTACCTTCCCGGGCGTTGCCCTGGAAACAGTCCGGGCCGCTGTACCAGCGTCGAGCTGTTCTGCCAAGAAGCTGAGGTCAATCAATCTACCAATCAGAGCGTCCGGCGGGCATGCCAGCGGCCTGGATTGGTGCGTTTGAATGTGACTGAGGTCAGGACATCTGAACTGTGGGATGTTTGCATCTGCGTCTGATTTCTCTCGTCCACATCTCAGTGGGTCTGATATCTGCACACCGACCGCTATCATAAATCATATGCGGTCTGTATAAAAACAGGATTTTAAACGGGGTTCAGAAGTGAATCCCAGAGAGTGAGATGAGTAAGCTGCTCATCTGATCACAAACAAGCAGCGTTTATCACTCAGCTGGAGCCAAGCAGCAGAAACTTCTCACAGCTTCACTAAGTGGATGTTGTGGTTTCTATTATTAATAGCCACGGGGGGGGGGGGGGGGGGGGGGATTGGTGGAAACCCTCCTGTCGATGTTACAACAAACTGCCTGTTCAAGGTTAGCTGCATTTATCCTGCATTTGAACCACAGCACATGTAACTGCTCTATTTAGGAGAGTCAGGTGACTTCAATGATCTATTCCAGGCGGTTTATGTGGGTTACATTCACCATAGAGGATATAGTGTCAAAAAAAGAAGAAGTCTTGATGAGATTTTCATAATTCATGAAATGCACTGACGCCAGGGAACCCCAGCCATGTCTGACCTGTGATAGAGACGCGTGTGTGAGGAGGAGGAGGAGAGACTCTTATCCTGTTAGCTGCTGTGTTCAAAAACACAACCTGAACGAAAAATGTGTCTCTCTTCCCTGTGGAAGTAATTAGTGTCTCTAGGTCAGGGATGCATAACACTGCTTTAAATACGGGGGAGTGCGTGTTCCTGATGGAAGCTATAGTGTGGGTAACTGTGTGTGTGTGTGCAGGTGTGTGTGTGTGTGCAGGTGTGTGTGTGGGTTTGTCTAACAGACCTGTAGTTAAGGATGGTTTGGTGGTGACTCCTCCTGTTCTCACACCCCAACCGGTCTCCTCAAGATCTCCTGCTGTTGTCTCCTCCTCTTCCTTCTCCTCCTCCTTCTCCTCCTCCTTCTCCTCCTCGTCTACAGTCTCTGCTGGGACAGACACACAGGTCAGACTACGTTACACTTCTTTTTTTTTAACAGCAATCCAACACAAAAGCAGTGCTCTTCTCAGCCCAGATCAGATAAGGCCTTATTGAATCAGAGATGACTGTAAATAGGCAATAATCTGGATCTTGCAGAGGAGGACTTCATCTGTGTGTGTGATGTTCTAGAGTGTGAGACTGTGTGCTCACATAGAACCAATACTTTTTCTTAACCCAGTTATGTCAAACGGATCGGCCTCTTATCCACTTAGCTTTGCCCATCCATCCGAAACACTGAAGTCTGGACCGTGTAGTCTAATTGCATTGACCTGCCCTCCCTGTGTGTGTGTGTGTGTGTCTGTGTGTGTGTGTCTGTGTGTGTCTGTGTGTGTGTGTGTCTGTGTCTGTGTGTGTGTGTGTGTCGGTGTGTACACAGTACAGTACAGTATCCAGGTTTGTTATGAACCAGAACAACATCTTCCACTTTACAGACAAGATGAAAACTAAGTTTAAAGCCTCAGTTCTAAGACACAGTAAAGCAAACACTGTCTCTCTCTCTTTTCTTCTCTTCCTCCTTTCTTTTCTTACCTTATTTTTTCCTCTCGCTCCCTCCCAGCCTCTCTCCCCCACCCCCACCCCCCCCGCCTCTGTCCCCCCACCCCCCCAGCCTCTGTCCCCCCAGCCTTTCTCTCTCTCTCTCTCTGCTTTACTGTAGAGTTCTGCTGCAGCAGACAGTAGCTGTAATGTTTGCTCATCACGTTACATAAGTCTGTGCTGCACATCAGGCAGAACCATGTACAACCAACTCCTGTGTATGTGTGTGTGTGTCCTGCTGTGGTGAGGGGTTCATCTGGGATCGAGATAATGTTCTCTAGCTTGTAAGTATTCTGTGTTTGAGAGAGAGAGAGAGAGAGAGAGGGAGAGAGAGAGAGAGAGAGAGAGAAGGAAGGAAGGAGAGACAGATAAAAAGTTTCTCTGCTCTAACTGGGTCTCACATGGCCTTCTGCTGCCAATGGATCTGGAATGGATACGCATGGTGGGATGCTGCACGCACACACACACATACACACACACACATACACATACGTACACATATACACACACACACACACACACACACACACACTGTATGATTGGACGACACACACATCTTCTGACTGTGGGAAAAGCTGAGGGAGTGTGAGACAGAGAACAGACAGCAGATCCACTCTGTAGATCTTATGAAGTGTGTCTGCCTTGTCTCCTAACACCAGCAGATGTTGGCCAACCAGAAACTTACCCTGTGGTTTGTCAGCCTAGTTTATTAGGTTTGCTGTACTGTAGCATAATGAGAGGGACACTGAATTAGTCCTTCATTGGATGATTAATGAGGAGAAGATTAGATATGATGCTGCATAATACTGCTCTCTTTCCCCAGCACACTCCATCCTACATCCATCATATCCTCTCTCTCTCTCTCTCTCTCTCTCTCTCTCTCTCTCTCTCTCTCTCTCACACACACACACACACACACACACACATACACACAATCCATCTTATATCCTGTACCTCTCCTTCTCTCTTATCTCTCACACACACACACCATCTTATATTATTACTCATGTCTGTTTCTCCATCTCTCTGTCTCTCTGTCTTACACACACACACCGCCCAACAAGTTAATAAAAGAGAAAAGGTAAATCCAATAGGCAAGTAGACAACCAGATATTCCAAATCTATCTCGATTCATTAAAAGTGGATATAACAGCTAAAATATCTCATCTTGCAATTTCCTCTCTCTTCTGGTTGCACATTCCAATGAGAGCATTGCATCACGAAGCAGTTTAACTTGTCTAGACATACAGCAGCGGATAAGCAGTTGCATTCCGTGACTTCTCCTAATTAATATTTCAATGGGAGACGGTGTAGGTAGTTAATGACGGGTGATGCACGTACTCTTGTTAAGTGGTTCTGCAGCATCCCGGCCTCAGCCTCCCAGGCTGAGCACAGATATGATGCACGCGACAGTTAAATAATCACGGTTGCCACAGTGATGCCACCAACAAGTTCATTAAAAACCATCAGCCTTAATCACTTAGAGATTGGCGTCAGGTGTGTTCAGTCGAAGACTATATAAGCTTTAATCACAATGTTAGCCATTCAAATCAGGATGGGCTGATCAGCTGATTACTTTAAGGTCACATGGTTGCGGTCACATGACCCGCTGTGCAGATTGAAGATGTCTGCTCGTGACGCTTTTCTTAAATCAATTTAATCCTTTCATAATTCATTGGTTCTAGTTGAGAAGGGAATCTGTTCAGCGTGCAGATGAGATAGTGAATGTTTTTTTAATCATGGTGTAGGTAGGGCCTGTTTATAATGGGTGTAGGAATGCCAACCCCCATTAGTGCACCATATGCTAATGCAGGTGCAGAGATGGGGGGAGGAAGGGGGAAGGGGGGTGGGGGTGGGGGTGAAAAACCTATTTGGGAGAGAACGAAAGGAGATAGGCATCAAGGAGTGCTGTAGACTTAAAGGACCTCATTTCTCATCCCCCCCGCCCGCCCGCCCCTCCCTCCCTACCCTCTCTCCCCCCCCCCAATGGCTCATTTCTCATAATTGACCTTGGTATCGACTGCCTCTGCCTTGTCTTGAGATCAGACCGACACCCATTCTTCTCCTTGTCTCGCCCTCTTCCAAGGACAGCCAGGAGACCAGAACAAGACAGAATGTCTCCCTGGGTGTTTGAACAGGAACCTCCACCCTCCTCCTGCAGAGAGAGGCCCCACACTTCCCACCCTGTTCTGCCCACCCTGCCCACCCTGCCTGCCCACCCTGCTCTGCCTACCCTCGCCCCTGGGAGGATCAGGTACAGTGATACACGGATGTAAAGGGCTTCTATTAAAGGATTATTATTTTTCTCCCACGTTAGACTCTCCTCTTGGTGCCCTTTTGATGATTGTGCGAGCTTCAGTCGTGTACTGTGACAGCAGGAGAGAGAGGGAGGAGGGAGAGGGGGAGGGAGAGAGGGAGGGGGAGGTAGGGAAGGAAGGAGGGGAGAGGGAGGGAGGAAGGTGGGGGAAGGACGGAGGTAAGTGAGGTAGAGGGGGGAGAGAGGAAGATGGAGGTAGGGGAGAGAGAGAGGGAGGAAGAGGGGGGATGGAGGAAGATGGAGGTAGACAGAGGGACTAAATGACCAGGAACATGTTCAGCATCCATGAACAGCGACTGGTGGAGGGAAGGTCCCAGAGGAACAGCGGCCGTTTTGCTGAGTTTGCTTCTGGAATACTGATACAGACCAGGAAGAGAGTCCTGCTGTGGTTAACAGACTGCTGCACGCTGAAGTACTGAACACACGCTACTGTGCTAGCACTGTGCTAACAAACATACTGTACACATGCTACTGTGCTAGCACTGTGCTAGCACTAACATAACAAACATACTGTACACACGCTACTGTGCTAGCATTGTGCTAACACTGTGCTTACACTAACATAACAAACATACTGAACACACGCTACTGTGCTAGCACTGTGCTAACACTAACATAACTAAAGACTGTACACACGCTACTGTGCTAGCATCAACATAACATACATACATTGCTAATCTAAAACCACAATGTCACACCCTTACGTGTCACAAACAGCCTCACATTCACGTTTTACAAATGACTCTACTCTAAATTATAATAGACTGTTACCTCGGTTACGGGCTGTACTAAGTGTGTAAGACCACACCGGCCCACTAACTCCCCCACATGTTCTAATGATGATCTGGCTAACAGATCCATCATGGACGGTCCCACCAGCTTGTGGCTGGTAATGATCGTGTCATCATTGCGAGACCTGCCCCTTCACCTCTGTGATGGATGATGTTTCAGTGAAAAGACGGCTTGTTGTGATCTCAGACGTGGGCAGAGAGCGTAGCCATGGTGATGGGGGATGCTGGGTAACTATGGCGAAGGAGAAAGAGAGAATCCTTCAATGTCAGATGAAAGTGATTAGATGAAAACGACCTCTGCAGCACTCCTACCTATCTAGACCTTCCCTATACCTGCTATTCCCATGAGCACAGAAAAGCAGTATCATTTCATCTTATTTTTATAGGATTCCCTGTTTCCTGTATTTTTAACTGCTACTCTGCTGCTGTTGCAAACTGCAATTTCCCCACTGCAGGACAAATAAAGGATTATCTTATCTAATAATGTCACCTTTCCGTTCTCTGAGGGAAGAACAACAATCATTCTCACATAGGCTTACATTCTGTTATAAGACACTGGGTATAAGACACTTTCAGTTGGGTCTCTCTAACTCAATTTCCAGATCATTCTCCAGAGGGAGATAAGGAGGTCATCTGCATATAGCACAAAACTGCATAGCCAAACCTCAAAGTCTCAAATCAGAGACAGTCTCAAAGAAAGAAAAGGAATTTTACAAGAGTATTGATGAGGACCAGTGTCAGGTCTCGTGATCCACACGATAGCAGAGGACGCGGACATGCCATCAATCACATCGATCAACGACAAACTGACAGCTTTCTTATGGTGAAAAGACCAACGATCTCCTAACCGAGGCTGTAATTGATCACGTTCACCAAGTCGATATAACTGTTATTGATCTGTTTTGGTCTCAGCCTTACCTCCAGGTGTAGGGGACTTAAGCCAGGGTTGTTGAGTAGAGCTGGATCGATCAATCTCCTCTAATCGTTCTCCCGCCCCTGTGGTGCTGTTGATGGAGGATCGCTCCACCACAGGCCCAGATTTGGCCTCAGACACACCCAGGTCAGGTGGGCTCAGCCAGGATTGGCTCTCTGTGACTGTGGCTACGTTAGCATCAAAGCTAACACTAACAGTTGACTCCAATCGCTTTGTTGGCACCATGCTCTGCGGTTTTAACAGTGGGCTGTCCGTCCTCAAAGGGTCTCTGGGTAATGTAGTTTCCACCTGGGCTGGGTTCCAAGTAGCATTTGGTTGTGTCCACATCATAATCTGAGTAGCTGTGGTTTTTAGTGCGATAGTTGATGGTGTTATTGTCCCCAGTGGGTTGTGTTGTGGGGTTGGATCCTTCTCGTAGTCTCGTGTCATGGTGCTAACGTCGTAGCCTAGGGTGTTGGCAGTGTCGGGTCGGGGGTACGTGACTGTTGGAGTTCTGGCAGCGGTGGTGGTGAGAGAGGACGGCTCGTCCTGGCTGGATACAGTCAGGGACAGGGAGGAGGTGGGATCCTGTGCTGTCCCTGGGTTTGTGTCTGCTGGATCTAACGGTGGGGTCGTCTTCCAGAGATCTGATGCTGTCCCTGCAGAGCTGGCCAAGGGCCCCAGAGGAGTGGGGGTGGATCTGGTCTGGGGCCCCAGAGAAGTGTGGCTGGATCTGGTTTGGGGCCCCAGAGGAGTGTGGCTGGGTTTTGGGGGTCTGGCTGGGCCCTCATGCCCAAACCCAGACTGTTCCTCTTGTGGTTCTTCTGGCTGCACAGTGCTTCCAGTAACTGCAGCATCCTTGTCTTTGGAGCCCCGCCCCCACAGATTGATGGACGGGATCTTAAACGGAGACGAGGGCATGGAAGGAAGTTTAATCGAGAACCAGGAGGAAAAGTCGTCCCTCTCGGCGGGCGCGTCCACCCCAGGCCCCCCATCGGTCGACGGGAGCGGTCCCAGCTGGGCCTCCTCATCAGTGGACGCCGGGGCGTGGAGCGAAGCGAGCAGAGAGAACCAGAAACACAGAGCCAGCGTCCGGTGGAAACCAAGCATGCTGCCAACAGTGGAGCTGGGAGCTCCGGTCACATGTTGTCCTCCATTCTCCCACCCCCCCGGGGCGCACGTGACCAGCTGATGTCTGAGGTGACCTGAAAGAGAGAAACAGAGAGAAATGAGGGATTCTGTCTGGATGTCTTTTGACATGAGAGCTGGACTGAAGCACATTTGATCCAGTTGTGTGAGAGGGTGTGTGGGTGAGATCCAGGTCTGTTTGTATGTTCAGTGTGTGAGTGTTGGTTGTGTGTTGTGTGTTTCAGAGGTTCGGTTCAGCGAGTAGCTGTTTCTTTTAGCGGATGACCTGCTTTGAGGCGATCTTTCAAGCACAGGCACTCCATCGCACCAGCCAAACTGTGCCACACACTGTAAAGTATACCAGCCATTAAGAGGCACTGCTGAAGTTTACAGAGATGAAATATACGTTTTCCAACCACTGTTGGTCACCAGAAGAATGTTTGTGTTCCTGGAGGCCTGAAGTGATTGAGTCTGAGAGGTGGTCATGGTATAATGCAGCCGTTTGCAGACACTGGAGCTGATCTGCTTCATAAGCACTGACCAGGAAATAACGAGGTGTGCGTGTGTGTGCGTGTGTGTGTGTGTGTTAAGAAGGCAACTGGGGGCCTCCATCCCTTTCATCACCCCCCCCCCCTTATCCCCCCGTCTGGGAAGCAGAAAGGGGCGTTCAGAGTCACTAGTTGCCTCAGTGAAAACACTGAAGCTGCAGTGGAATTTCCCATGTGAGAGCAACCTGTGTGCCCTCACTGTGTTCTCCCCCTCCTCCCCCAAACACAGCACTGTTCTCTCCCAAACACAGCACTGTTCTCTCCCCCTCCTCCCCCAAACAAAGCACTGTTCTCTCCCCCTCCTCCCCCAAACACAGCACTGTTCTCTCCCCCTCCTCCCCCAAACACAGCACTGTTCTCCCCCAAACACAGCACTGTTCTCTCCCCCTCCTCCCCCAAACAAAGCACTGTCCTCTCCCCCTCCTCCCCCAAACACAGCACTGTTCTCTCCCCCTCCTCCCCCAAACACAGCACTGTTCTCCCCCAAACACAGCACTGTTCTCCCCCAAACACAGCACTGTTCTCTCCCCTTCCTCCCCCAAACAAAGCACTGTTCTCTCCCCCTCCTCCCCCAAACACAGCACTGTTCTCTCCCCCTCCTCCCCCAAACACAGCACTGTTCTCTCCCCCTCCTCCCCCAAACACAGCACTGTTCTCTCCCCCTCCTCCCCCAAACACAGCACTGTTCTCTCCCCCTCCTCCCCCAAACACTGTTCTCCCCCTCCTCCCCCAAACACAGCACTGTTCTCCCCCTCCTCCCCCAAACACAGCACTGTTCTCCCCCTCCTCCTCCAATCACAGGACTAGGTAACGAGAACGTCTGTATTCCAAGCATTCTTTGCTGCCTGTCTGTCTCTCCGCCTGTCTCTCTTGCTGCCTGTCTGTCTCTCTGCCTGTCTCTCTTGCTGCCTGTCTGTCTCTGTCTGTCTCTCTTCCTGCCTGTCTGTCTCTCTGCCTGTCTCTCTTGCTGCCTGCCTGTCTCTCTTGCTGATTGTTCAACTCATTGTCTTCTGTCTGTAGCTCTTGACTTTGTTTCTTGGTTCTGTTCTGTGTCGTCTCCTCTCCTCTGTCTCTTTCACAACATGATCTGTCTGTTTTATGAACGTGTTGTTCCAGAGCCTTCCAGCATACAGTACACACTTGCATGCAAGGACACACACAAGCAGTTATCTTGTGTTATGCATCTCTCTCTCTCCCCCCCTCTCCCTCTCTCCCCCCACTCCCCTCTCTCTCCCTCTCTCCCTCTATCCCCCCGTCTCTTCTTCCCTCTCTCCCTTTCTCTCCCCCTCATCATTCGATCTACTTCTCAGTTATCTTATCTCCTCCAGATCTTCGTTCAGGAGTCCTGAATCCTCCTCTCCTCTCTCTGACTCTGTACCACCTGTAAACATGGTGGTGAAGTGTTGCGTGGGGGCAAGTAAAATGTTTGTTTCTGTAATGAAATATTTGTTGTGAAATGGGTTCTTTTCATGTTCACAGTCGAGCCATTTTAATTAGCTAAACTGAAGCTTTGGGGGGGAAATGACCCTCAACAGAATAGAAAATGTGACACAACAAGAATCAATTATTAACGCACACGGTATTATGTATAATTTATTTTGGGTAATACTCTCAAATTTCACTTTCTTTCAGTATCAATTTACCATGGTGTGCACTTAGAGGAAAACTACCATGAGATATGATATTAAAGACCTAAAGTGTCTTCTCCTCCATTATAACACATTCAGAACATGTACAAGATTGGGACAGATCCTAAGTATTTAACATTACATGAAAACCAAACTGTATCCACTGCAGGATTGTTCTTTTATCATCTTTCTTTAATTCACGTCTCTGAAATGGGAGAGGAGAAAATTCCGTTTCATAGTCGTACTCGAAGAACTAATCTAAAGATGAAACGAGTATTTCCAGTGTTCCTTTCCGTCATGAACAAGACCCTGATAGCTCACTGCAATATTCTGAATATGCCCGCCGTGAAACCGACACGATAATGTGACTGATATGATCAGCTTCGCCCAGAACCAGACATTTGATTATCTTAATAATAGTAATATATTAATTCAGCTGATGCTTTTATCTGAACGGACATACAGCACGTGAACTTGCAACCTCTCGTTCTGTCGTCAAATGCTTGACCTTCTAAGCAGAACTCTCCGTTAAAAATCTAAAGATGAACTAGTTTCTCTACTGTGTTCTAGGAAACGGCAACAAGAACATCAGTGTTAAACACCAGACGGTTCTGTTTTCATCCTTAATCAGCAATCAAGTCTGTCTCACAGCACTTATCATCCAGTAGAAAGGAAATATACATGTTGGCTGATGGGTAGCAGACCAAACACAGAGAGAAGAGTTTGAAAAAAGGATAAAAACGTCTGGGTGGAGATTTACAAGGCCCCCCCCCCCTTCCTCTCAAACACAAAGACGGTGCCCCCCTCTCCCCCCTCTAACCCCCCTCACAAAGACAAGCCTCAGCCCAGAGTCTCTGCTCACTGGAGCAGGGAGGACGAGAGAGGAAGATAAAGAGAGAGAGAGGGGGGGGGGGATGGAGAGGTAAGAAAGAAGAGAATGCAAGGCTGAAAGGGAAAACAAATGCAGAGGAGAGAGAGAGAGAGAGAGGGGGGGCGAGCAAGACTGATTTACACTGAGAGCAAGATGGAAAGCTAGAGAGAGAGGGGGGGAGAGGGGGGGAGACGTTTTAGACATTCTAACTGTGGTATTCTGATTTGAGGAATCATTTGTACTCAAGTCTCTCTGAGTCTAATCCCTCTACTCTGCCAAAGCCCTGTTTATTAACTCACTACACACAGATTGGGCCGTGTGTGTGTGTGTCTGCCTGAGAGTGTGTTTGCACGTGTGTGTGTGAGTATGTTTGACAGAATAAGAGGGGGAGAGGAGTGAGAGTCACTAAACTGATGTATTTTGGTCTCAAATGTATCGTCATGTTGGGAGTCAATTGGGTGAGCGGTGAGGGAATCGGGTTGGTAATCAAAATGTGTGATTCGAATCCTGGCTGTGCCACAATGACGATGTATCTTTGGGCAAGGCACTTCACCCTACTTGCCTCAGGGGGAATGTCCCTGTACTTGCTGTAAATCCCCCTGGAGAGGAGATTGAATCTCTGGCTTCACCTTAGACTCTAATGTGGTACAGTCACGGTTTGGCATCCAAAGGTCTATCTTTCTTTTTCGAATCCCCACGAATCCCCTTTAACTGATGATTATTGCAGAATGTACTGTATTCAAATCAGTTGAATCAATCAGTGTATCCATGTGTGAAATGATTTCTTTTGGAGGCATGTTTTTGGGATTAAACCAAGATGGTGTGTGTGTGGAGATGTGTGTGTGTGGAGGTGTGTGTGTGTGTGTGGAGATGTATGTTTGGAGCTGTGTGTGTGTGTGGAGATGTGTGTGTGTGTAGATGTGTTGAAGTTTTGCGCACCACATGTTGTTGATTCAGTGAGATGCTACAACAAGGTAATTTTACACATCAGCTGGTTTCAGTCAAACCTATTTTGACCCACCTGCATGAAATATGGATGTCACTCTTTTTTAATGTACAGTAAGTGATTCTAGCTATAAATAAGGTGAATTCTTGTCAGTTGACACACTGTCACAAATATATATATTTTTTAATTATATTTAAGAATCACAAGTCAAAATAATATGCCTTCATAAGCAATGCTATGATTTCTAAATCGTTATTTCAATCCTCTGAAACTATTTAAGTTCTATATTCTACTATAATTCCTACTATCTGAAAACATATTGAAATTTTTCAGTTTATTCACCGATAATCACCTGTTCTCTCACCTGCCCCCGTGGGCAGTGTGCTTCACCCAGCTCTGGGTAAAGTCGAAGGGTTATGTGAGATTTAAACTGACCCTAAAACACGGCTGGCATGAGGGGTCACGGTCAGACATGAGGTCACGGTCAGACATGAGGTCACGATCAGACATGAGGTCACGGTCAGACGGTCCTCCTGGTCCTGAGCTGAGCCATAAACAGGCTGCTGATGATGAGGATGATGGGGATGAAGAACCACGACTAACGTGTCGTTAATGCCGTAATGTGATCTACTTCAAGTTTACAGTCACCACACAGAGCTTTGGCTACCTAAATCTTAATACATTAAATATACATCATGCCGCTTTATCAAATAATTTATTATTAAACACAGATCTGACAGCGCTCTTCGTTGCTTCAGTAATGAACACCTTAACAACCTGTTGATATCCAAAGGAGAGCATCTACAGTATATGACGGTGATAAACACGGGGTCCTCTCCGGATAAACACGGTTTCTTCTCTGGATAAACACCGTTTCTTCTCCGGATAAACACGGTTTCTTCTCCGGATAAACACGGCGTCCTCTCGGCCCCTCCCGTACCATATTTTCACCTGCTCTCAGTCGGAGTGTAAACTATTGAATATCGGCTGCTGAAAAACGTCTACCGACTGCGCTGCTCCGGTAAAGAGGAGCCGAACAGTCAAACGCAGGTTTTTACACCAGCTGCCTTTGCCATGGTTACGGACGAAGCCTGAGATTAAACCGATATTATATATATTTTTTATTATAGGGAACGCTGCCGCTATAAGGATATCGCTGCTCCGTACACACACGCACACACACACACACACACACACACGCACACACACACACACATTGCTTGCTTTAGCAGGCTGTCATGTCAGGATATTTACTGAACAGATTACCTCTCTCTCAACACAAATATTCAAGCCGCCACATAAGGATGTGTTCTATAGGCTGCGGTATGAACGCACCTTACCGACTACAGCTGTGATTATACACACATGTCAAATGAAGATAGGAAGCTGTGTAAAATATCAGCTGGCATCACAGCACACACAAAAACACACACACAGCGCTCTCAGAAGTGTGTGTGTGTGTGTGTGTGTGCGTGCACCAAGGTTGATCTGCTGAATCCACACCCCTCCAATCACTCCCAGACGGTGTGTGTGTGTGTATGTGTGTGTGAGGGGGGTTGTGAGGGTGTTGACGTTGTAGTGATACCGTGGTAACAGAGGCTCTCTGACATGATAGGTCTTCTACTCTGCTGCTGTGGTTACTCATGTTCTAGATGTGTGCGTTATGGAGAGAGAAAAAACATGTACACATCTACACATGCCTCGGCACACCTGCACTACAATCCACCCTCACACACACACCTACACACACACACATACACACACACTAGTCCGTCTGTTCAATGTGAATAAGAGTTACTTACCCTCTCTGCAGAGATGCAGTATCTAAGCCAGCGGTGAGCTCCTGGTCTGTTCTGCCTCCCTGCCTGCCTGCGTGTGTGTGAGAGAGAGAGTTGCACTCTCCTTCCCATTCTCTCTCTCTCTCTCTCTCTCTCTCTCTCTTCCTCCCTCCCACTCTCTCTGTCGCTCGCTCGCTCACTTTCCCTCCCAGCCTCTCTCTCGCTACGCAACCTGTTTCCTCCCTCCCCCCACCCTCTTTCTCCCCCCCTCTCTCTCTCTCTCTCCCCTCTCCCTCTCCCTCTCTCTCTCCCTCTCTCTCTCCCCCTCTCACTCTCTCTCTCCCTCTCTCCCTCCCTCTCTCTCCCTCTCTCCCTCTTTGTCCCTCCCTCCCTCCCTCTCTCTCCCTCTGTCCCTCCCTCCCTCCCTCTCTCTCCCTCTCTCCCTCTCACTCCCTCCCTCCCTCCCCCTCCCTCCCCCTCCCTCTCTGTCCCTCCCTCTCTCTCCCTACCTCCCTCTCCCCCTCTCACTCCCTCCCTCCTCCTCCCTCTCTCCCCTCACCCCTGCATCAGTAGTCCAGAGTTAGACTTCATCACAATACCAGTGGTCACACATCACTGAACAAATTGTTCATTAGAAGAGTCGCTTGGCTCTGTGGACACTGGGTGTTGGAGTTAGGCGAACAGGGACAGGTCTTTCACACACACACACACACACACACACACACACACACACACACACACACACACACACACACACATTTGTTTAGTATGCTGGTAGATAACATCAAGTCAACATCTGAGATCAAAACACCACGTGCAGAATGTGAAAAATGTTCAACATTCTCTGGTCCCTCTTGTTTGGATGTGTGATTTCACAAACCTGAGCAAAGAGCAGCCAAGTCTTAAAGCGGGTGTTGATCTTTGACATGTTTGTGAACGTTACGTTTGAGGTGTCTGATTGGAGAATGTCACTGTGCATCACGCCTCAGAGACAACCTTCCTTCTATCACCGTACCTCCCCCCTCCTCTCACCTTTACGCCACCACCCCCTCACCCCCTCACCCTTATTCGCCCCCCCCCCCCTCCGCCTCCCCAGGAACGCATATAGACGGACAAATATAGAACCGATCCTGATGCTTTTTGCTCAGGGAAAAACATAATTTCCTGTGCTGAGAGAAGCTCTGCTTTGTCTGAGGTGAATTTTTCCGAGTGTCGGTCCCTTCGGGCAGAGCGATCTCCCTCCCAGGACTGACCTCAGCTCTGCTTTCTAATCCTGACCCTGAGACATTAGATTCTGTCCTTCACTCTTGTTGTGACGTGAGGCTGCTGTTGAAGGGTGCGAGTCTGGGTTTGCTGTTATCTTGGAGCTGCTTAGAACAGCATGATGCTGACGCCTTTAAACCGGCCTGTAGGCAAGGGAACCGTAGGGTTCTGTATGGAACCGTAGGGTTCTGTAGGGAACTGTAGGGTTCTGTAGGGTTCTGTAGGGAACTGTATGTTAACCCACTGTCGGGTAACGTGATCTAAGTCCGACAAGACAAGGAAAATGAGCAGTGTAGCTCAGCAATGGGAGTTGTGACGCAGTGTCGAGTTAGTAATCCTAAAGTCCCTGGTTCGAACCCCAACTGTGCAACATGACGTTGTGTCCTTGGACAAGGCACTTCACCCTACTTCCCTCAGGTGGGAATGACCCTGTACTTGCTGTAAGTCACTCTGTATAAGAGCATCTGATGAATGACTACATGTAAGTGTGATGTAATGTAGCTGACCTCTTCCTCACAGAGTGATCTGCTTCTGTGGATAATGAGCGAAGGTAAACTGACCTGAGATCTGCTGTGGAAGGAATCCACACCAGCTGTTAGAGGGAGGGTAAACTGACCTGAGATCTGCTGTGGAAGGAATCCATACTAGCTGTTAGAGGGAGGGTAAACTGACCTGAGATCTGCTGCGGAAGGAATCCATACTAGCTGTTAGAGGGAGGGTAAACTGACCTGAGATCTGCTGTGGAAGGAATCCATACCAGCTGTTAGAGGTAGGGTAAACTGACCTGAGATCTGCTGTGGAAGGAATCCAATACCAGCTGTTTGAGGGTATGATTGAAATACAGGCTGCGGTTCTACTTACCACACACTTTCACTTACAAGCACCATCCTGTTTGTAAGTGAACAACACCATACAGCCACCAACCCCCCCCTTATATCTCAGTAATGAGAACATAGACGTTTGCTGTGGAACTTCAAAGAGGTGTTTTAATTTTAAACCTTCCCAGTGTTCGTCAGACAGCCCTCCTGCTAACATCAGTATTGTGGTCGGTCTCCAGGGACACAGCCAATAGGCTGATGGACGATTAGAATATTTCCCAGGGGGCTTTGGAGTCTGTTGCAGGTCTCAGTTTCGTTCAGATATGATACAGTCAAACAATATTGATCTGTGGCGAATGCCCTACTTGTGGGTTTGTGTCTTATTAGTGTTCATCAGACAGTGTGTGTGTGTGTATGTGTGTTGTTGCGTTACGTTTTCCACTGTACATTAGTGTTCAGTTGGTCTTTTGAATCAAACATGGTGACAGTGAATCTCTACAGTATCAAACACATCAGTCACTTGCTGTAATCAACATGCTGGATTTATGTTGCTTCTCAATTTAGCAGCAGACAAACATGGGCAACAGATAGAGACAAGTTAGCTTTGAAGTGTGTCTGTTTGTGTCTGTACAGGTGTGTGTGTATGTCCGTTCGTGTGTGTGTACGTGTGTGTGCCTGTACGTGTGTGTGTACGTGTGTGTGGCCTGTACATGTGTGTGCCTGTACATGTGTGTGTCTGTACGTGTGTGTGTCTGTACGTGTGTGTGTGTTCGTACATGATTGTGTGTCCGAACATGTGTGTGTGTGTTCGTACATGTGTGTGGTCTGTACACGTGTGTGTGTGTCCGTACATGTGTGTGTGTCCGAACATGTGTGTGTGTATGTGTTGGGACCTCTCTCTAAACTGGCTCTGCCGGCTCCAAGCATCATGTGAAACAATGTCCTCTTGTGATGTTGATGAGGCCTCTTTGTTCTTAGGGAACAATAGACTGCAGCGGTCATTATTAGCTGTGGTGTCCGAACACACCCTGCCTCCGCTATTTATAAAGAGCCTGGAAACACAGCGCATCACTACATTGGTTTTCTACAGTTATTAGTTTAGGTGTATGTG